>DWGR01000503.1:0-22156 GCA_018247715.1 Heliconius burneyi | reverse complement strand
ATCATCAAGATCGGTTCACCTACTCAAAAGTTCTGAGGTAACAAACACACAAAAAAGAAATACAGTCAAATAGATAACCTCCTCCTTACGGAAGTCGGTTAAAATTAATAATGTATCGATAACGTGTTTATCGTTATCGATTATGCTGCGATTTTTGCTTGAAATTCATAAAATCGATCGTAAAATATTACTGAAAATATTTTATTGATCCGTTTGGAAGTCAACGGCCTAGTTCAGTATGTTGCTGAAACAATATGAGAATTAAACAAATAAACATCTTGTCCCACTGCCAACGCACAGTGTCCGGTTACGACATAGGCTATCTTCAGTTTTGTAAGTTAAATAAATAAATACACACTCGTATATGTGTAGACGTAATATTTCAAAATATGTTTTTTTTTGTTAGGTAAAATCAGATTCACGGTGTATACCACATATAGTAGGTTAGGAAGAGAAAATCTCGTGTTAAAGCAGTCCGTTCTCTTCTTTCTAACAAGTTTTTAAGACACTGTTAAGGAACGAAACTCGAGCTTTGCCTTGGTACCAACGAAGAAATGCAAATATTATTAAATAATAATTCGTCTCCCCGATAATGGAATCCATAACCGTTGCGTTTACAGTCACGTCCTTGTGAACCACCGGGCCACGACGGCCTCAAAAGTAGGTCAGCATTGATTAATAATAATAATAATTGATATAACTGATTGATTTCTGAGGATTGATATGAGTGGGGATCGAACCCACAACAGTCGCGTTACAGTCACACCTTGTGCTGCTGCACCACGACGACCTCTTCTTCCTTTTTCTAATGTGTTACAAATAACATTTGTACTTACAAGTAACATAATTTACCCAAGCCTTATTAGAAGTACAAAATGGAGGTTTAATTAGCTCGGAAATATCTCTAAAAATTATTTTTAAAGCTATGAAATAAACTAATTTTAACATTAATATAGCAACCGCAAATTGTAAAGGTAAAATTAAACTCTTCTTTTCTTTTATCTTCCTCCAAAATATGAGGCTTAAGATTAACAAGAATACGAATCAATGACATAAAGAAGTAGAATAAAATTTCTAATATCTTCTTTTGTCCAATACAGAATTATTGGGTGAAAATTCTTCGCTGGTTCAGCTGATCCTCATGAGCACGAACAAAACCTTTTATTTATTATTTTCTATATTAAAACGTCATTGTGAGAATTTACGTTCGTTCGTGGGGACTTTTAATCAAAAATACTTCAGCAAATATTTTTCAATCGTCCCCGTTTACTCTGTTTTGTTTCCAATATATGGCAAAATTCAATTTGGTTTTGGAATTTTTAATTGAATTCAAATGTAATTTACACGTTGTAGAGGCTTAGATATTGTGAAAATGTTTTTATATTGGCCATTTTAGCGCTGTGAAATGTCTCATATCTCAACGTTAATGACATGGTTGTAGGTTCGATCCCACTATTTAATAATTTTCATTTCACCGCTCTAGTAAGCCTTAATGCGGCAAATTTCGTCTTCCAAGATACAATGTTTTGGATATAGGTAGCAAGAACAAAAAATAAAAAAAATAAATATTTTTTATTTTTTTTAGATAATGAATTTGTAGATAATGAAATATCCAAATATTAAATTCTCTCAGACTATTTTGTGCTACATATATATACGTGACCTATGCGTAACCTATGTGTTGTATGCAGCGTGGAGTTAATAAAAAAAATTTATAATTTAACTGTAATTTCTGTTACTAATATTTTTTAATTGATCCTCTTTTATTATATATTAAAAAATATTTTAGTTTCTAACTTTGCGTATTAAGAATCGATATTTATAAGAAAAATTCATCAAAAACCTGAAAATACACATAAAATAATATTTCAATACTAAAGAAAGAAAAAAATAATGCTAATATGTGATTAATCTAAGAACGATTTACCATCATGAGATAGAATTCTACTGGTTATATAATTTTCAACTTAAAAATCTTCTTAGTCAGGATGGACAAAATATGGCGTTGAGTTACGCCAGTCAAAGGACAGAAAATGAATTCAGAAGGACGGATCGAATATAGTCCTGATAGAAAATATTTAACAACCGAATACACTATTTACTTATGATTCCCGTTTAACTTTGAGTCGTCTGTAAATAGTCCTAAACATATATTTAAACGAAGTTAAATGATAATCTTAAAGGTAAAATGTAACAATACACAGGCTTAAACCTCCCTTTTTACATATAGAGCATTCTGGAGAAATTGCGTGTTAAGTGGCAGAATCAACGCCGCGCTTGCCTCGACTCCAGAGGAAAGAAATGGAAATATAAACGTAAATAAATATTACACTTAATCGAGTGGGGATCGAACCCACAACCGTCGCTTTACAGTCACAACCTTGTGCCGCTGCGCCAGGACGGCTTCATAAATAATATTGATATGATATCTAAAATTTTACAGATCTACAATACAAATTTAATTATATTGTAAAATATTAAAACAGAAACAAACGTTTAAAAATTACAAATTTTGTTTATATTTCCACATCTTCCATATTTACGGATAAATCTAAAATAATAAAATGTAAGTACTTTTAAGTTAAGTTTTGCACTTTGCGTTTAATGGGAGCTATAGGTATTTTGTCAAACTGATGTAAAAACACGATCGTTTAATTTTTATATATCTTCCATACTTAAGAACCTAAGGCATAATATGCAAGTAACTTGTAAAATAAATTCAATTTTGTTACAGAAAGTCGTCAAGGAAGCCACGAAATGACAACAGACAGCGCTCTGAATTCTCAACGGTAAGACTTCTATAAAAGTAGAGAGTAATAACTTTGAAATATAATAATTTTAGGTTCTTTTATTTTTATATCTGGATGGACCACTTGATTTAGCTTGGTTGATATTGACACCTTGATATTGATACCTTACACCACAATGGTGTAAGGTAGTGTATTTTTTGATTTTTGTATAGCATTTATCCACATTTATACAGCTTCACGCTGTATCCACACACAGCAGGGTAGCCAGTGGGAACCTTGTGTTTAGACACTTCGTTCCCCACTCCGCCGATTTTTTTCGAGGCATATTGAATGGCGGAACTCAACGCCGAGCTTTCACCTAGTTGCTAGAGCGAAGAAATAAAAATAATAATAAATAATAATTAATTCCCTCGAAGAGAGATCGAACCCATAACCGTGGCGTTACAATTACACACTTTGGCTCCTATGCCCTGACGGCCTCAAGTAAGTAGTATCTATAATAAAGAAATAAAAATAAATATTAGGAAAATTGAATCAAAAACTTGAAATAAAACAAATGTTCATACTTTTTAAACAAACTAAAATAAAAGGTATATAATAGGAATGTTGCTTCTGTTATTTTAGTACCTACAGTATTATATCACTTAGCGTATGTAGGAACAAATGACGTCATTATTCATTAGCACTGTACCATTTGTTCTGAGGCCAGTCGTGGCGCTGGGGTACAAGGTGGGACTGTAAAACCGATTGGTTGTGGGTTCGATTTCCACTCGAGGAAATGAAATATTTATTTAAATTTATATTACCATTTCTTCGCTCTGGCATACGGCAGAAAGTGGGAAACGGAGTGTCTTAACACTAGGTTCCCTCCGCCTATACTGCTGTGTGCGGGATGCAGCATGAAGCTGATTTTATTCTGTAACATTTCAAGCTAACTTTTATTTCTTATTGTGAAAAAATATATCGAATCGAATTAATTGCCACTCGAAATTATGAAATATATATCATTTTGATTTCCTCGGCCCGGTAACGCGGCGCGGCGTTGAGTTCCGCACCTCAACAGGCAATTAGTCTTAACGGCTTTACCTAACAATAGGTTCCCACATAAGCAGTGGGAAACTACTCCGTTAATCATTAAAATATGAAACGTTTTCATTTCTTCGTTTAAGAAACAAACTCAAGACCTAGCGCGTTTACCATCGCACGGTGGTGCCACTGCAATTAGACTGGCCTCTAGTTTTTTAAATATTTATTTATGGTCGTCGTGGCGCAGCGGCATAATGGTGTGACTGTAACGCGACGGTTGCGGGTTCATCCCCACTCGAGGAAGTGAAATATTTATTTACGTTTATATTTCCATTTCTTCGTTTTGGTGTCACTCAACACGCAATGCCTACAGAATTCGGCAGAAAGTGGGGAACGGCGTGTCTTAACATTAGGTTCCCTCTTCCTACCCTGCTGTGTGCGGGATACAACGTGAAGCTGATTTAAATATTATTAATAAATGTATATATTTTTATAATTAAATTCGTCAACTGCATGCGACATGAAAATTAATATTTCAGTTTCAATCAAGTTGTATTTATAGAACATCTCTTTTAATACAGCATTTACGTAAATTTCTACCGAATGGTGAATCACTCCACTTAACCTGTCTGAACTACGCTTCAGTTGATTATACTTAATTATTGCAATCACATTCAATTTATTTCGCATAAAAAGATTAATAAAACTTAAGAAGACTCTGATATTTGGCCTAGCAGAAGAATAGTTAGTGTAGAAGAATAGTGTCAATGCTCTACCTTCTCCGCTTTCCTTCCAATGGGTATTGGGTGGATGACGTCAAAGCCGCGATTTGTCTTACTCGAGCCGTGTAATGAAAATAATTCATTATGAGGAAAGGTTAAAAACACAAATATATAGGTTTTTCGCGAAGATCTTAATGATTATGTACAAATATTATAGAAAAAATCTTAAAATCTTATATAATTACATCTGAAAATTATAAGAAAAGTGTAATTTCTTTTAAGAAGTACAATAAAAGCGAGATGGAAAGTAATGTATCTATTTACGTACTCAATCTAGTTTCTTTTCTCGTCCTCAAATATTTTACACTTGGATTACAGAATCAAATCAATTTAAACAGTAAAAAGAAAAATTGTTTAATTTTCCACCATGCGTTTGTTTCTGATAGAGGTCAGAGGAGAGAGCTGTCACTGGGTCTTTCGACCATAATTTAGGAAGTGGCCAATTTGAATTTGTTATTGTAATGATAAAATTTTTACATACAAATCTGAAATTCTACAGAATTCTTTAAAAAAATATTGGTAATGCATTAAAAATAAATACATTTAATCAAAATATTACTTTTGTTTGGAAAGCCGAGGTAATGCTTATTTTATCCGACAACAGGTTCTTTAAAGAACACTCTAAAGTAAAGTAAAAAAAAATCTAAATAATTATACCTCGACATTTACATATTATAGAAATTTATCTAATCTAATATGAATAGTCCCACTTCACACGATATTGAAAGCGGCGCATTTTATATGTGCGGAAATAATTAGATTGACGTAAAAACTTTAAAAACCAATCAAATAGAAGTTCTGTTTATTTAGAACTCACAAAAAAACATGTTTTTAAATACAAAGCTTACTTTGTGCTCATTTTTTTGATTACTTTCTTTCTGGTTTCTCCGTTTCTCTCTTTTAATCATACAAGAAATGGTTTTGAAATAAAATATTATCTTCTTTATATAGTACTAGCAAGTGGGTCAAGGCGAAGGGAACTTGGGAAACTAGTGTTAAGACACTTCATTTCCAGACACCTCCACTTTCTTCTTAATTCTTAAGGCATTGCGCGTTATCAGAAAATGACAATATGTCAAAATAGATTTATAATATGTCATTTCTGTTCTTTGATAATGGTTTTCCAAACGTGTCAGTTAATCCGCAAAACACTTTTCCAATGTCACGTTGTATGAAGAACAGCGGGACACTATTTGACCTATAAAACATTTTCTTCTATTTAAAAATATAAGAAAATAGCAACTACTCACATTTATCATATATTATTTTACATTTCTATAGAAAGAAAAGTTATGTTATGTTAAAATTTCCAGTGTCTTCAAGAAATCATCACCAAACAACAAATTAACGTTATATTTGGCATCAAGAGACCTGGTGGTGGAAAATGGCTGCATCGACAAAATCCAAGGTGTTCTGCACGTGGACACCGACAATATGGAAAACAAAAAACTATTTGGCCAAGTTACGCTGACTTTTAGGTGAGTGATATTAGAATACACATTTTTCTAAAAAAGGTTAATATAGCTAATTACTTTTTAAGGTTCCGTATCTTAATAGATAATAACGGAAAACTTATAGAATCACTTTAATCCGTCTTTCAAAACCATTTATCTCGAGATTGAGTGGAGGTATCCATTCAAGTCCATGGTGCATTGAAGGTTCGAAAAGTGGGTACTTCCCGTGGACCTACAGTTATGGTATTTGGTACGGAGTGATAACTTATAATACAAATGAAGAAAAAAATCCCAAATGTGTAAATTTATAGAAAGTTCATTGAGAAGAAGTCATTACAAACTTACATTTGTAGTTAATTTCATACTAAATGGGTGCATATGACCGCAAACGTAAAACTATTTTTTATATTATCTATTGATATAGCTCAGAATGTTATAGTAACTTATTAGTATTTCTAATGTAGCTCTTTGTACTTGAATATACGAGGTTTTCTATTGAAAAGGGATGATTTATGAAAGTAGCAGACCGCGTGGGCGGTGAATGCTCTGATTCATTTTATCACAAAACTTGGAGCAAATAGCCACGATTATGTACTACCATTACACAGTACACTAATTACTCTACAATATATCTTATAAGAAGTTACAAAATAAGTAAAGTTAATTTTTTTTATACAACTCCTATATTTTACGCCAATGAAAATATTATGATTGTCTTCAGTTTTTTTCATGATATATTAATATCGAAACATCATTTTTATTGGTTCTCTTTGCTTTCATGTAGCGGAGTTGGCAGAAAACAGTGCCAAGACACTGTTCTTCGCTATCCCGTCAAACTCTACATTATATCTATGATGCGTTTAGTAGAACTCAATGAAAAAAAAAATCAAAAATTTCACTTACCTAAGTAGGTATATGAAATTTTCATATGCCTAAATACCACTGTGCTTGTATGCTTCTGTAGTCCCTATAACAACAAATAATAAAAATAGAATACAATAAATATTTAAGGGGGCACCTAACAGGCATAAATTTATAATGAGTAATGAAAATAATTTAAATATTTTCACAAAGTCCGGATCGAACCCACTACCTTTATTCCACTGCGTTAAAATTAATGTGTGTTTGTTTGTTCATATTTGTATTGATCATTTCCAATTCGAGTCATAAATTATTTTTTCGAGTCATAAATAGTCATTATATAAATGGTCATAGTGAAATATAAACTAAATATTATTTCTACATCGCTGAACACCAGGGGCTAATTGAATGCACTAATGAATTGCTCGAGACAAGATGACTCGAGACTTTGTAGATGAGATTAATCTGATTAATATAGCAATACTTAGATTGAATTTGACGTTTATATGGATAGAGTTAAGCAATTTTCATTTTGGTTAGGAATTGATGGGTGTGCAGATCGCTTTGTGTGTATGTCTGTCAATTATTTGGTTTTGATAAGATTATGGATCTATAGGTTGAAGTTATTTAACAGATGTCTTTGAGCTAATACATTCTTAATATATATTGTATTTTATACTAATAAAATTTTGAATGAATATGACTGCTCTTTATCTAATTCCCGTTTAATCAGATCAGATTAACACAATCCGCACGCAACAGGATAGGCAGAGAGAACCTAGTGTTAGAATACTCCTTGAGCCATTTTGGGCCAAATTCTGGAGGGTGGCTTGTGGGTGGTGGAACTAAATGCCGAACTTTGCATCGACGCGAGAACAAAGAATTGAAAATATAGATTTAAATAGATATTTCATTCGATCGAGTAGGGATCGAACCCACAACCAGTCGCGTTTACACATTATTACATACTTGTGCCTCTGCGCCACGACTATTTAATTATATATAACATATGTTTAATGGGTTGAAAAAACTTATATCTTACAACTGTTAGCTTAGTAATATAAAACTAAATTTACAAGACATTATGTTAGGTTTTAGTTGAAATGTAGCCAACTAAAAATATTTGGAATGCCCTTGACTAAAAGGAATATTGCCAAATAGATTTGGCAATATTGTTATGTTTTCTTACATTTATTTAAGGATATTAATATGTTAAGAAATCTGTAAACTTATATAATTATTCTTTAAATATTTGGATAAAGAAGAACTAGCTTTTAGTCAATTGACAAGTTCTCAAATTGCCTCCCACTTTATCGATAAGCGTGATAGTTTGTGAGTTCGATTCTCACTCGAGGAAATTAAATATTAAATAATATTAAATTATCATTTCGTCGCTCTGGTAATGAGACAAAACCCGATGCGTTGAGTTCCGCCGCTCAACACGTAATACTTCTAGTATTCAACAGAAAGTGGAGAACGAAAATGTCTTAATGGGATCAGAGTGTTTTCAGTTTTTCTTTCATATTATTAAAGACTTCTTATTTTAAACAGATACGGTCGAGAAGATGAAGAAGTTATGGGCTTGAAATTCTGTAATGAGGCTATCATGAGCCTGGCGCAGGTATGGCCAGTACACTGCAATCTTGAGAAAGAACCCAACACTCCATTACAGGTTAGTAGTATACTTATAATAAAATATGTAATATATCTAATTATTTGCTTGACAAATATATATTTATGATTTTCATAAATAATATATGCAGTCAAGTTTCATTCTCGTAATTAGAACCTCTCTATAATTCAAAGTCATCACAATTTCCCAAGAAAATCTTTTTATATTTACACTCAAGAGCAATTTATAAATGTGGGCTTATGTCCCGAATTCGGAAATCAGTGAACGGAAGATCAGAATTGGATTCTCACTGCTATAGTTTATACCGTATAAAGGATAGAACTAAAAAAAATGTCATACAATTTAATATCTACAAGTATCCAAATTATTAAGCTATTAATTTTATTATAGGATGCTCTCATCAAAAGGCTAGGAGCTAACGCCTTTCCTTTCCACCTGGAACTAACACCATTAGCGCCTCCAAGTGTACAGCTGGTACCAGCTAAGCAATATCATGGAGCTCCCATTGGTACTTCTTACGATGTCAGAGCGTATATTGGTAAGTTTATTTATAGTAGTATCTTTACTTTTTTGTGTCTTTAGCGGTAGTTGTATGTTCAATCAAAAAAAATCTTTTAATTTAATATTTCCTCCGATCCCCTATCGGAGGAAATATTACATTTCGAATTAAATTCTCTAGCTTTTTACCTGTTCCAATAAGACCGTATTTGGCGTTGAGTTGCTTCACTTAAAAGATAATATATTAAAATTCGGCAGAAGGTATCTTAAGACGATTTTCTCTGTATACCAAATAAGTATGTAGACAAAATAAATATATAAAATAGAATACATTATAATTTTACAATTATCCTGCTCAACTATTTCTACCGTATATAAACTTTATTCTGACTTTTTTAACAGAAGTCATATACCTTCTCGTGAAATATAATCCATATCGCCTGCTGCCAAGCTTTTACGATCTAAATTCGGTATTGCATTACCAAACATCGCGCTGTTTCTCGGTCCACCCAAGGGAAGAAATAAGAATATGTACAGAGAGATAGAGATGCTAAGAAAATAAATAAGTTGTAACAAACGTATAAAAATTTCGGTGTAAGTTGATGAGAACGTATGACTCAGTGGTCAAAGCGCCTGGTCGGTTTCTAGGAGGCGCGGGCTTAAACCCCGCTATGATCAAATTTTATACGTTTTCTTAATAAGTATTTTGCTTTACTAAGTGTGGAATAACACTTTAAAGATTGTTAAAAAATATGTAAAATATACTTTTTTATATTTTATTGAACCGTAAAGTAAAATGAGCCACGCCATAACTCTTATACTATGTCAGCGTTAATCGTGCGAGTCAGGATGCTGTACACATTGCGTGTTTAGTTGCGAAACTCAACGCTGCGCTTTATCTTATTTATCAAAGCAGGGAACTCGAAATAGCTCATTGCCCCAATTGTAAATCAAATTTACAACTATCTCGTTTACAGTCAACCGCCCTTTATCTATTTATCGCCAAAATATTATATAAAATTTATATTTCCAAGTTGAATATTTTTTTAAGTGTTTCAATGAAGACTCGCTTGGGTCTACCAAGCCTGAAGACTGGCTTGGTAGAATCTAATAGTTCAAACACTTTTCTTCCGAATGTCGTCTCATTAGTATAACAAAAAACTATCTATGACCATCATTTGACCATCATTTGATATTTTTAAGGTTTTCTTCTAAAATAAACAGGTTTTTAATATATTTCATCCATTATACTGATAAAATATCCTAAAAAGGTGCACCAATAGTCCTAAAGAACCATTTTCACCAATGGGGCTCATTATGGATACGCCAGCTTGCACTTCCACTCAAATTCTTATTTAAACATAATTTGATTTTACATTTGTATATTATTTACTTTTCCATAATTATATTGAAATATACAGAGTGGAAAAATCAAAGAAATAAAAAAGAAAAAGTATTATAAATATGGTTTCTTAGAATCGTATTCCAATCCGGTCGACGGCCGCAAGCCGAGGCTCGAGTCCCGCAGGGGACGCCCTTATAGTCGTAGACTACCTCACAGGCAGCCACTTAGTGCTTTCATTTTTTCAGGGACAGAATACCCTCTTCCCTACCCAACAGGTGTCGCTGTAAAAGCCAATAGGGCTAACAGCATTAACTTATTTTTTTGTTTTAAACATGAGCAAAACAAAAAAAAAAAGAATCGTATTGAATATATAAAACTCTTTCGTTACTGAGAAACTGGCAAAAAAGAATAACCGCAACCACGCAGTTGTGGGCTGCAACTTGTTTAATAATAAAAAATAATTTTAAACTAATCCTGACATTATTTTTTTAAAATAAAAAATAAAAACTGTTTGAGGATTAAAAAAGAATGTCGAAAAGTAAATAAGAACTTGATTAAGAATTTAAGAACATTTTTGTTCATTTGGTAAATTTAATCAACCGTTCAGCCAAAATTAGCACTTCAAATGCAAATTATATAATTTTGTAAGAAACAAGGGATGTAGTACGATGGCAATAAGAGCGAACGAATGCCTAAATTGAAATTGTACATTATTTTTTCCACGCCCTCCTTGCATTTTAAGGATAGGCAAAAGGGAACCTTACGACATCATTGTCCGTTATAAAATAAGAAAATACATTTAATAGAATGACATTTTAAATGTAAAATGCCGCCCTTTTACATGTATTTATAAATGTAAAAAGTGAAAAGGAGTGTCTCTCCACCACTAGGTTCTCACCGCCAACATTTTTTTCGTATTAATAGTCTTTAACTTTGAGGCTAAATAAAGACTAATAATAGGGAAAAAAAATTGAAAATTGTTTGTTTTCTCAATTTTATTTAAACAGTTACCATTTTCAAAACTATACCTATAGGCTATATATAAATATAGGTAGAAAATATAGGTAGGCTTTTAAATGAAAAGCTTAATAGCGACATCAAACATTCACAAATAGAAATACTTACAAAATTAAGCTACAAACAGCCAAAGCTCCATCAATCTTCATACTATGGGACATACATACATACATATCCACTAACTACTTCCGTAAGAAAACACTGGTCATTTGTCTTCCTTAAACCCATTAGGGAGATATAGTCTCCCTTGGGTGCAAAGGTCATCTTTATTGACAGCAGCAGGGGTAGCAGGTTGGATTTTGATGTGAATTATTAATGATTTTACGAATAGTTATTTTAATAATATAGAGATAGATCCAAATAAATCAGAATAGATTAACTATATAAAGTAATGTTTTTTAAAATAATAAAAGCTATAGTAAGTGTTATTTTTTGTTATTAATAATTATATTTGTTAAGGATTTGTTTGGATAAACGTAACAAGAAGTAGGGGTTCAAATTTAAAATAGGTTTTAATTTTGGATAATCCCTCTGTCGAGTTTTTATAGTATGTTTATTTTGTTAGCATTACTTTAATTTTTATTTTAAAAACAGCAGAACGAGCAGACGAGAAGGTATCAAGGAGGAATACAGTCAGAATGGGTATCAGAGTGCTGCAGGGGCCTGGGAAGGCGATGTCTATCCCGCCGATATTGCCGCATTCACCCCACAACGCTCTTAGCACGCTAGCTCATCACAATGTCCTCAGGTGAGATCTGTTACTTAAACTTTGCCTATTATTTGTTCTTCAGATATATTTTGTGCTTCACGTTGTATCCTGCATAAAGCAGTAGGAAAAGGGAATCTAGTGTAAAGACACTCTCTTCTCCATTTTACGCCGAATTCTGGAGGCATTGCGTGTTGATTAGCGGAACTCAACGCCACGCTTTGCCTTGATGCTAGAGCGACGAAATATTAATAAATAATAATTCATTTCACCAAATGGAAATCGTAGAAAGGAAGAAAAATATGTTCCATATGAATACTTCTCTAAAGCATTTGCTTGAACGCACTTAGAAACAAATGATTTTTCTGATCTAGTGATAAAAGATAGTCCCATATATATTATTTTCTTCATCTTAAATTCTTATAATTCTACAAAGGTCTCGCCTATTCTACTGAAATTAATAGCCAAAAAACGATTTATAGATTTATTTACATATACAGTGCATTGGGGCTAGTACCTCGTTAGTGGTTTTCAACATCCCTTACAGCCTTGGGGTGGCTGTATGCCCCCCACCCCCACTCAGTTTAGTACTAATCTAATACTAATGTATACAGATAACAACCAACAAGTCCTAGCTACAACTTCTAGTTTAAACGCCAGCAGCCCCTGATCTTATTAGACACACGTGATACAAATAATAAAAGAATCTAACTTATAAGTCATAAAAATAATAAATACTCATCATTTAGCGGTTAATATAATTCTAGTCTCTAGTTTTGCCTCACCACTTCTTTGTTTGTGATCGTGTCTCTACTCACGTTCTCTCCTTGTAACGTCTCCTCCATGACTCCTAGATATCTATTGAGTAAAGTGGAAACTATAACTAACTCTGTATCGGAGTTCTCGCTTGTCTATATATATAAAACGACTTGTACTGACTGACTGAGGTAAGACGCACGCATAGTCGTAACTGCTAATGGTAGAAACATGAAATTTGGATAGATGTTTATTTTCAAAATGTGAACGCCCATTGTGAAGGCATTTTGAAAAAATTTTACCCTAAAGGGATGAAATAGAGGTTGAAAGTTGGTATGGATTGTTTTTTAAATCGGCACCGATTTTATAAAATTTGATAAAAATATTTCATTGAACACGTGTTTCACGATATTATGGAATTCATTCCATTCCATAAATATTCGTATAGTTCAAGCGGGCGAAGCCACCCAGGTCCACTAGTACAATATAACATTCGACATTTTATTTATTCACAACTACCCTACAGTGTTCGCGACAATAGAACAGATACGAGTATATAGACACTTCTATAAAGAAGGGACACTTAGGCACATACCTATTAATAATATCAATAGCAGTCTAAGTATTTTATACATATATTTTCTTTAGTAATATTTTATTATACTATTATTCTACTTATCTAAGCGGCAATACAATTATTCTAATTCATGTATGTACATATATTACCAAAAGACCCCCGGCACCCCATGTTTGTGTTAGTTCGAGTTATTCTTTTATAACTAATACTATATGGATTTTGCATAAATGTATCGATAAATGCGTGTGTTATCATAGATTTACATCATCAACTTCTTTCCAATTTGAATAATTAAAAATAAAGTCAAAATAATAAGTGATAGTGTACCGGTAGTACCTCTTAATTGCTCTTAGACAGAAGGGGCACAAACGCAAATGGTAAACGCGACTGGTTGTGGGTTTGATCCCCACTCTAAGAAATTAAATATTTATTGAAATTTACATTTGTATTTCTTCGCTCTGGTGTCAACGCGCAGCGCGGCGTTGAGTTCCGCCGCTCAACATGCAATGTCAACAGAAATCGACGGAAAGTGAGAACGGAAATGTCTTAGGGAAGTATTTTGCCTATCCTGATATGTACAAAATAAATCAACTATGTGTTTATGAATATAATTTTTTAATAGAATTTTAAGTCTAAAATTTCGAATATTTGTATAATTAAAAAAGAAGCAAGAACATTGCCACTATAGTTGTAATTTATTAAACTTCATGTATTATAGTTAAATACGTATGTATTATAGTAAAATACGTATTGTATGCTCATTTGTAAACTGAAGTGGATCAAATAGTTCAATGAGGAACATCTTGTAAGTTCAATATACTTCACGAAGTCCTTTGACACGAAAGTGTTACATGAAACTAATCAATTTATTATTATCTTCATTCGATTTACTAGCACAGCTAACAAGCTTAATCAAAAGTTGTAGCGTCTTATTGAATCTTGCATGTAGCAGAGTAGGTAGAGACAATCTACATTCCGTTTCCATTAAGACACTTCCCCGATTTCCGCCGATTTCTGGAGACATTGCGTGTTGTGTGATGAACTCCAACACAGCGCGTTGTCCTGTTTAAGATGGAAAAATACAATTATTAAATATTTATTTAATATTTTCACATGCTTGCTCTGATACCAAGGCAAAGCGCGGCGTTGAGTTCTACCACTCAACCCGCGTTTCAAAAATATGGCGTAAATCGAGAAACGGAGATTAACACTAGGTTCCTTCAGCCTATTCGGCTATTTCCGGGAAGCTGAAAAAAAAAAACAAAAGGATTCAAGATCAATATATGTCGAAACGGTAAACAGGGACACAAGAATAAGTAATAGAATATGCACAAGTCTGTAACGGAGTAAAGCGCCCATTAAATAAGTATATTACTTTTGATTTACCGCCATTTTATAGCCAATACACACTGGACGGTTTCATATTTCATAGCGAAGAACGTTAGCAATGATGCATGAAGGAAGTTTCAGTCGTAAAACTGATGTAAAGTATCGAATAAAAATTATTTAACAATATTTTCTATGGTTTTCCTTGTCTTATCATTATTTCTTTATTTATTTTCTTTTATATAAACTGAATAATTTTGTTTTTTTTAATAAATAGTCCAATGACAATATTTTCAAGACCAAATATATTTTTTTCATAACTCAATCGGCCATCTTCAAAGGATAATTTAGAAAATTATGTACACCTAGAGAGTAATCATTTATAAGTAAAATGTATGATCACATTATATTTTCTTAAGACTTTAGTTTTGATTTTCCATTTGGTATATTTAAAGCGTTAACAAATAAACGAATACTGTTTGACTTAAAGTCAAGTAAAACGTCGTCGTTGCTAGTAACCAACTCATACATATTTTTAGAATCCATGTCTAAAGATATTTTAAGAGTCTGCAAGAGCCCATTCTATGTTATCTTTGAAAGTTAAGTAATATTGCAAAGATCCGTGCAGATAGATACTAGAAAGAAATGAAAATTCTTTATATAGATAATAAAGGCCAGTCGTAGTATAGGAGCACTTAGTGTGACTGCAAAATCTATTGGTTGTGGGTCCGATCTCCACTCGAGGAGATGAAATATTTATTTTAGTTTATATTTCCATTTCTACGCTCTGGTGTCAAAGCGAGGCGCGGCGTTGAGTTCCGCCACTCAATACGCAATGCCACCAGAAGCGGAAATCATAAAATGATTTAGCGTTACTCTTTACTAGCCAAATATTAGTCCTATCAAAAGTAATAGGTTACTCTCTCTATGTAGATACATAATGCACATAGCAGAATAGATAGAGGGATCCTGGGAACCTAGTGTTAAAACAGTCAATTTCCTTAAAACACCATTCAAACATGTAGATATATAAAAAAACTATAAATTATTAATATACATAAAAATTTTACTTCCCATTTAAAATATCACAACAATGTCAAAGACAGACTTCCAGAACCCGATCGATCAAGAAAAAAGGATATAAATAAAGATGTAAGCCTGGACCCGACATCCTTTGTCTCGTCACGTGTCAAATAAATGCCAATATAGAACACCGGCCATAGTTCCTCAATGTCCCGTGTCGCCCATCAACCCATACATAATTCACATTATTGTACTTCACTAAGCAGTTTTAGCGACGGGCCAAGTTATAAGTGATTTACTATTATGTATGACATATATTTGATGATGACAGCGGCTACAGATTTCAGAGTTCTGCAAAGTATGCTTGGACATAAATAAAAAATAAGTGTAAGTCAATCTCGCCTCACTAAGGGTTCCGTAGCAATTTCAGAATTGTAGCTTAACGTGAGGTACAATTTCTAAAAGTTGACAAGCTTAAGTTTTTTTGGAGCGTATGCACCCATTTTGTATGAAATGAAATACAAATGTTAGAATTTAATGGTTTTTTTCCTATGAAATAACTACAAATTTTCAATTTTTAGATTTTTCCTTTACTTATATTTTAAGCTCTCATTCGTTCGCTCTCGTTCGTGCATGAAATTATTTTAATACTTTTATGTTATCTAAAGACAAAAAGTCTTGGCAGACGAATAACACAACGATCCTGTAAGAGTGTTTTTTTTTCCTTTTGAGGTACGGAACCCTTATTAGGGTTTTGATAAGAATGAGGCCATTCGTGGCGCAGGAGCACAAGCGCGTGACTGTAAACGGCTTTCTAGTGGTCTTGATTATTATTAAGACCACTAGAAAACCAAAAGGAAAATATTTAATTTCCTCGAGTGGGAATCAAGCCCTTCGCGCGCTTATGCCCCTGCGCCACGAATTACCTCATTTTCATCAAAATAAAAACAGTAAGGACGCACGCTTTAAGTTATTGAATTAAGCCATGCATGCTTAGGTCTCTATTTGGGTCAATTCTTTAACCATGGGTATTCAGCTCGGCTACAAAATCTATTCAGAAGCACGTCTCAGGTTATTGGAAATTTTCATATTACACATTATGCCTTCATATTTCTTACAAACTTAAGATTAAAAGTTGTAGAAATTTAATTTAAAAGATACTATTATTTCATGGGTATATCGAATCAGCTTCACGGTGTAACCCGCACACAGCAGGGTAGGCAGATGGAACCTAGTGCTAAGACACTCCGTTCGTCCCCACTTTCTGCCGAGCTCTGGAAACATTGCGTGTTGAATGAAGGAACTCAACGCCGAGCTTTGCCTCGATACCAGAGTGAAAAAAATAGAAATATAAACATAATGTCATATTATGGCTAGTCTTCCTTTAGAAATGGACAAAAATATTTTTATCTTCTTAGGAAAATATTTACTTAGAAAATCCTAAGCGGACATCCTAAGTGCATCCTAACACTTTAAAAAAGTGTTAAACATATTTTTTTTCTATTTGGACCATTATTTTCCGGGATTACCTCATTAGTAAGTTAATGAAGTAACTTACTAATGTGCTAATCTACATTAGTAGCTAAGCTACATTAAGTACAAATATTAACAATAAAAACATGCATTTTAGATTCATGTCTAATAAAGAATTTATTTTACCGGTATTGTTATTATTGTACCGGTAGGAACAAACCAAAAATATTATCAAGACTTGATATATACATACATGATTCCTTTCGTATACATATTACTGTACATCGCATATACGAGTACAATAGGCGTAAAAATAAACAATTTTATCATCCTAACAGAAGACCTATTTTTATGTGTGTTTTGTGTGTGTTTTTGTGTTGTGGGTTCGATTCCCTCTCGAGGAAATGAAATATGTAATTTTTCATTTCCTTGCTCTGGTGGCGAGGTCAAATCGCGATGATGAGTCCCGCCACTCAACACGCAATGCTTCCAAATTTGGCAGAAAATGGTGGACCACAGGGTGTCTTAATGGGATCGGAATCACTGAATTCTAGGTTCCGGGTTCCCTCTGCGTACATTAAAAAAAAAAGATATATGAATATAAATCACGTGATATGATAAACCATTCCTAGTAACTACGCAAACAGATATTTTTAAGGAAATATTTCATTTAGCAAAGCAATCGTTTCGCAGATATATCTCATGTGCCATCTTCCTGTTCAATATAAAAGTAGCCATTTTCATCCACAACTAGGAACAACCAATCATAAAGCTTGTCTCTGTGACGGTCGCTGGGGTTGAATGCTCAACAACTTTCAAAGAGCTGGAAAAAACCATCAATTGGAAACTGAAGCCACAGCCTTTCACAGCCTGGCCATACCATATTTATCTCTGAAAATACTCCTATATATAACGTTAATATAGCATACTCGTACTATAATACAGTCATATTCTCCAAGTCATTATAAATTAATGTGTTCGTGTTCTTAATTACGTTTTAATTGAACCTCATTTGTTCAGAGGGAAATTAATCTTGACGTTACCTCTATATTATGAACACCGCCTGTGAAGTATATGAAAGGTTTAATTTTTTTTTAACTTTACGTTGAATACTGTATAAGGTAAGGTGACCAAAAAGAACTTAATGTTTAGACACTGTCCATTTTCCGCTAAATTCTGAAGGGATTGCACGGTGGAACTCAACGCTACGGCTTATGCATGCTATTATTATCCTTTATTATCCTTATCAATGAAAAGAAAATATTAAATCTAAATAAATGTCTTCGAGTGAACATCGAACCCATTACCAGTCGCGTTTACAGCCACACTTTGTGCCCCTGTGCCACGACTGGCCTCACTTTGGTTTTATTAAGTAACAGGTAACAGCACATTGTTACTAGGGTTATTATGTTTGGTAATCACATTATTCATATTATATTTTTTTATATATTTACATATAAGATAAGAAACTATTGCAGCTGCGTCTGTTTGCAATGGTTATAGGTGCGATGCCCATTCGAGGGATTGAGTTATTAATTTTTTTTACCTTACTCTTCATCAAGATGTTTCCGTTCTCCATTTTCAGCTGAATTCCAGAGGCATTGCATGTTGATTTCCGGCACTTAGCGTTGCGATGTGCCATGAAAATATAAAATATTTCGTTACCTCGACTGGGAATCGAACCTGTCGGACTTACAGTTACACGCTTGCGTTTCTACATCACGAATGGCCATAACATTGAACAATATTAATTGGAGTACACCGTGATTTGATAACAAAGGAAAGATTTAACAAATTATTTTCTATT
The DNA here is from genome assembly GCA_018247715.1 of Heliconius burneyi. Taxonomy (NCBI): domain Eukaryota; kingdom Metazoa; phylum Arthropoda; class Insecta; order Lepidoptera; family Nymphalidae; genus Heliconius; species Heliconius burneyi. The sequence continues at coordinate 3,122 of DWGR01000503.1, read as the reverse complement.
TCAGATTGAAAAACAAAGCCAAATTAAGCGGCGACGAGAATTGCCGAAAGCGAGAGGAAATTGGTGGGTGATACTGTTTATGAATTTAATTTTAATAAAATATCAATATTTTGAGGGAAATACAAGTTGAGGGTAAATCAAATTTCCATTCAAACTTTATTTTCTTTTTAAAAATTTACTATGATTTTCTATACCATTAATATCTTCTTTATATTTGCATCTAACTTATATATTGGTCACATTGTGGAATGCAGATAAAGGAGTACTACTTACGCTTAAAGTACTTACAGTATTTGTCGAGTTTAAGATATATCAATTAAAAACAAGAAAATGAAAAAACTAATGCAGGGTGCAAACCACGCCTTTTGAAAACCGCCCAACCGCTCTGTGCAATAAGCTATACGTCGAAATTCTTGTAACTACTATTTGTCTCTCCGTAGTGTTGAATGATAATGGAAAAAAAACCCATATCACAATGGCACCACCCATTAACTAATTTATGAAAATATTTTGTTAAGTTATATCTATATTACAAGTTTATATCATATACATTTATACATTTGTCTTTATCTTATATGTCAGAAACAGATAACTCAAGGTCACATTCACTGAAGAGACATCAGAATTATACAAGAACCCATAATCCGAATGTATGTATAACGTAATTTAATCCCCTCTCTTTGTATAATAGGGTGTAAATCTGGAATGAGGGCGGCGCGACATTTCAGCAGTGAAAAGATCGTTAAAGCTTAAGGACTCGAGAATGAAAAAGTTCGAGGAATTGGTTTTATTATACTATACAACTCACCTCGATATGAATGGAGAGAAGTTTGAAAGGAAATTTACTTGAAATGAATAGCCTGATCTGTTTATTCAGTATTTATTCTGTAGGGAATGGACTATACAATTTGTTTATATCTTGAATCAATCAAAGGTTTGGCGAAGAAGTGACCCGCTTTTACTTTTTTCCCGTACTCAACTCTCACCTAATGCAATATAATAAATACATTTATTTGACAAAATTTTATGTCCAACGAAGACAGAGCTCACCTTACAGCTTTTTGGCTGAAATCAACTTCAGGCATTAAGCTCTAGCACTACGGAATGGACGGCGTCGTTGTTCTTCTACCATGTATAGCCGAATTCTATCGATCGATCTCTATATTCAATTAATTAATTTAAAATAAAGATAACATACAACAATTTGAAATATATACTCGTATATCACGATATAAGGTCGTCGTGGCACAAGAGTAATTGTACGAGTAAATGCGACATTTGTGGATTCGATTCCCACTTGAGGAAATGTGACATTTAATATTTTCAACTTAACGCATCGTTACCACAGCAACGCTGCGTTAAGTATCGGCACTGAACTTTCTGTGTAGATTCCCAGGTTCCCTCTCTCTACTCTGTCTTATGCGGAATACAATGTGAAGCTTCAGAATTTAAAGTGTTTATATAGCATATTAAAGAGTTAACATTTTGCTACGTTCAATACTGCGGGTATTTCAATATATGTATATATTTTTACCAATCTATTATAATTCCAATCGGTTACAACACAATACAAGTAATTACTGATGCGGTACTACAATTTGAATGACAAAAAGTTTTGTATATTCTCGTTTATTTAGTATTTATTTGTTCTTTTATTTCACCATTCACTAATTCTTCAATATATAAATTAGAAGAAAAGAGTTCGTTATCACATGTAATATTATATTTTTAATTAATCATGTCCCTCGTTAATTAATTAAAACAGCGTGTAAATGTAAGCTGCGATGGTTTCGAGTTTGATCCCCTAATGGGAACATTAATTTTTTCCACTTCCTCGCTCTAGTATCAAGATAAAGAACGATATTAAATTTTGTGTCAAATCAAGTATCTTAACACTGGGTTCTCTCCGCCCTGCTATATGCGTAATACAGCGTGAGCTGAAAAGAGAAAAGTAGTAAATAATATTCCGAGCTTTAAGACGTACTTTATAAACACAGTTGATCCTATGACCATCGACAAGTTGCTCAAATCTTAAAGGCCGGCAACGCATCTGTAGCTCCTCTGGTGTTACACCTTGTCCTTTTCCCATAAAAAAAATCTCATGATTTTCTGCCCAACGTTGATAATATTTGTAAATTACGCATACGTTAGATAAATTATCTTTTTTATCTTTCCTTATTGTAAACTAAGGTTATGGTTGTTTATAAAATGTAGTTTTATGTATATAATAAAAATATTACGCAAACTAAACCAGTCATTTTCCATCATAAAATCTATTATTTTGGCTTCTACTGCCACAAATTTCCCAAAATAACATGTTTATCTTACATGAATTAGTTCGATTCTGGGCTTGTACAAAAACAGAAATACAAGTTATAAACCTATATACAAATATGTAAAAAAAGATGACATCAAGGCGTAGTTGGGATTTCTTTGAATCAATGTGATAGTAGCGGATTCAAATCTACTCAATAAAATTATATACAACGATTTCACACAACTAACGAAAGCAATCATAGGTGAAAAGTTGAATATAAAGAGTAAACAAAAATATATATTTAAATATATAGGTATATCTTTGGTCGTTTTTGTTATTCATCACGCAGGGTGTCTTAAAGTCTCAGAAAAAAGGAAAATCTTACTCTGTTACTTTTTTTCTTTTATCTTCTGCCGCTTACTCAGAGGAATAAAATAATTTCTCCGTCCTTGTCGACAGGCAAGTGTGCTTTTGTCGCCAAGAATACAACAGCGTTAAGTTCTGTCTTCAATATTGGATGGAAAGATGCCCACCCACCCTGCTACAAGACCTGCTTTTTCATTTTAAATATACTAAACACATAACTCAAATCACTAGTCTCACAAAAAAATGCTCAACCTATAAAGAAAAATACCCAAATAAAACACCAAAACAACTTGCAAAAATAACATTCCCCATCTAAAAAATTCCTTTAAGAGTTACTTTAACATAAACATGGCTGCACAAGAAAACATTTTACCGTATAAATAGAAATAGCAAAGCTTAATGATCGAATTATTTACAGAGAACGTGGAGCCACCACCGCCGAGGGCGACTGTTGAAAAGCCGTTCATCTTATCCGATGGAAGGTGGGTTTTTTAACTTA
>DWGR01000502.1:0-22163 GCA_018247715.1 Heliconius burneyi | reverse complement strand
CAATCTGAACTCATGACTAAATGAAAATAATAATAAAAATTGTTATTACGTAATTATTTCTCGAATGACAAACGCATCGTTTCATATTTGTTCATTCTCTTTTCATATTTTTCAGTTCAGAATTTATCGCAACGTTTTCGCACTCCACACTTTATATTTGCATCGCGTAAATAAAACATATTTAAATTTTTTATAAATAAAAAGATACAATTTTTTATGGGTATGGCCTTTTATATACATATTTAATTATATATCTATACGTATTTATATATTTATTTGTTGTGTCTTAGCCGTGTGTTCCTGGCTTAGTATAGGATCACCGTGGTACTGGTGGTGTCATAAGAGGCGACTAAAGTGCGAGTGGGAGAGTCACGTCGCAAGCAATAGCGACACGCACCCCCGGCATTTAAAACCGGCGTGAAGTAGTGGCTTTATGCCACTGCGTTTCGCATTAGGTAATTCGCTCCGGCGCCTAACCACCTCAAAAGCTGGCAACCCACCAGTAGCTACTCTGGTGTTACGCGGTGTCGTGGGCGGCGGCGATCACTTACTATTAGGTGACCCGTACGCTCGTTTGCCATGCTTTTTCCATAAAAAAAATATATCGTTGTATGTATTGTGTATATTGTATTAGTTAATCCTTTTGTTGGTATTTTTATTTTTATGACTGCACAGTTTTTTAATTCCACTGTTTGGCACTGGTCCACTGCCATAGGTTGGCTGAAAGAGATTTCTTTTAGAAATTAGCCCGCCATTGTAAACATATCTTTTCAACTGTTTTTTACTATTTTTTTATAAATGTGATAAAGAATATAATAAATTAATAATATTTAAATATGTCTATTTAGCCTTAAATAATTTAAATATCGAGTGTACCGAAACTATTTCTGTGTTTCTGATTTTAATTATTATGTAGCCAAAATGTATGAATTGCTGACGTTAGAGGTGAGGTACACAGAATAGTGCTTAATAAGTTTCATGTACGTAAGCATTAAAATCCTTCACATAGCAGAGTACGCAAAAGGAACCTGGCAAACTATTATTAACACTTCCGTTCCCCACTTTAGCGTTGAATTCCGGAGCCATTACTTGTTGAGTGGCGGAACCAAATGCCGCAGTTTGACTCGTTACCAGAGAGAGGCAATGAAAATATTAAATAATTAATTACCTCGAGTGGGAATCGAATACACAACCTTTTGCGTTTACAGTAGCACGCTTGCACCCTTACGTCACGGCCTCATTATTTATTTATGGAAAAAGACATGACAAACGAGCGTGCGGGTCACCTGATGGTAAGTGATCACCGCCGCCCACGACCCCACGTAACACCCGAGGAGCTACTGGAGCGTTGCCAGCTTTTGAGGTGGTTGGGCTATTTATTATGATAGATAATATATTAAATTACATAATAATTATGATTTAAATTCGACCTCTTCTGATTAATTAAATGAGTCATTTACGATCTGTCTAATAGGCGATATCGGCTTTTTATTGCAAATAAGCAATTAACGATGTTCTTGAATTTATTAGCATAGGGACGAGGCTAGTGTATGAAATGAGCTACTGTTAAATTTTTTATTGTGATATATTTATTGCGTGTTTTCAGCTGAAAGGCTTTTTAATATAATAGGCTGTAATGTTGTGGGAAAAATATGGTCATATTTTTTATGTTAATAATACTGCACTAGGGATAAAGCGTAAAGTTATAAAGGTAAATATAATTCAATATTTTTGTGATGTTGAATTAAAACTGGTTTTTTAATAATATTGTTATATAAAACGGAATCTAATATTCAAAGCAAAATGCAAATATTTGTAGTATGTTTCTTACTTGTCATAGAGCGTACTTCCGTATAGATGTGTTGCACTGTTTATAAGAAAGGAAAAGGATAGAGTCGAACAAAATTAGGATGTAGTTGACTCGCATTTAACCGGTTTTTATGCATAACGTGAGTCAAAATGGTATAAAAATCCTTCTACACGACATACAAAACTTAAAAAAAATGCCTATGAAAATTCACTGATAAAATTTTAACGTAAAAAGGTAATCTTAACATGAAAAGCAACTTTTTCAAATGACTGCCCTCCGAGCTGGAACTTCTTAAATGAACAGTGTATAGTATGATAAGGTAATTTACTCACACCCAATAAATTTTGTTTACTGTAATTGATAATACTACCAAATTAAATAAATTAAATAAATGTGCTTATGCTGTATCCTGCACATCGCAAGGTAGGCAGAAGGAACCTAGTGTAAAGACACTCCGTTCCCCATTTTTCGCTGAATTTTGAAGACATTACGTGTTGAGTGGCGGAAGGAAAGAGTGTAAAGTGGGGATCGTGGCATGGGCTCGAGGTTAATAATCTAAAATCGGATAGGTAAAGCTTTAAAGATAATGGGCACCCTGGGCATTTATTAATAACACGTTCATTTATCGAACTAGCAATTTTGATAAGTTTTCTTATTTTACTTTCTACTAAATAAATGGTAGCTTCTTCTTCTTCTTCCTAGTATTAACCACAGCTTTTGTTTCCAGGGTCTTTTATTATTTCAGGGTCTTTCTGTCATTGAATTTATATTGTGCGTCTTATGTCTCCCAAAAAAGGCCTTTTTCATTTTCCTAGCATAATACTGTTGTAAAAATCTACTTAATTTTATTAAATTTTTATACGTACTTTATACGTATAAGTAAGAATAAAATTCGTGCAGCATTTTAAGCACGACGTAAACAAAATTCGTGTCACACTATGCAAACACTGTAACCACAAACTGATTTACTTATTCTCTATTTTCTCTTTTAAGAGAATTTAGAATGAAAATTTCATATGAAAAATTCCGAACAGATTTGCTCGACGTATTCTTGTTACGTGACGGCGACAGTGATCGATAACTCTTGTTAACCTTTTAAGGATTTTATATTATGATTTTCTAAAGAAATTTTAGATTTTTAATAAGCTGCTTTCTTATACTTATAAGAGATATATTTTCTACGAAACTAGTCTAGACTATTTTATATATATTTTGTACATTATTGTCGTTATTATGAACGTTATCCTTAATATCTCCTTGAGTAAGAAAAATATTTAATTTGAAATCTTTAAAAGTGGTTACACAAAAACCTTTGACGTAGTTCAAGAATAAAAGAATGCATTATATTCGTAACACAAGTAAAAATTCTTATAATATTAACTATTGTCGCAATGAGTAGAACTATAATTAGGAATGATTTTCTCAATTATTCAATTTATTAAATAAAGCATTTTTTATAAGGTAATACTTTTACGACTTCTACCTTCGTTGCACTTTCAACTATTTGGGGCTCTTCATGAACGCTACGGTCTATATTTTCTATCTGGGTACCGAGCAGCCCTCGCACACTTTTCATAAAGTATGCCAATTGAGTAAAAAGGTTAAAAAAACAAGATTTCACCTGATTGCCCTTAAAGAGCTCTGACTCTGTGCTTTTCTGGTAAAAGAAAAAATTAAAATATGATAGAATTTATCAATAATGATAATTATGTCAACACACATTTTACAGGATGTTTGATTTACCATTTTATATTCTTCATATAAGTGATTTTCGAACATAACGAATTATAATTTTAAAGTAAGAGTTAAACTGTAAAACTGCGTAAAGGATTTCGAATACAACGATAGCAAATTTTTTAATCCCTGGAGCAACCTCAACATAATGTAAAGATAACGAGCTTATTTGAGATAACTTTCTGAACAAGGCTTTTAGTCTCCAAGGCTTCATTTCCTTTGTTAACTTAGTGGCGTTTGTAGTCTTTCAACAGCTGGTTTGAAAAATATTTTCTTAACAGATCCTCGCCGATATGTTGCTTGATATTTTAACACTAAGATTCAGTATTGAAATTTAATAAACTTGCATGCATACTCGTATATGCACTTGTTCCTAAATTGTACAACGATACGAAAACGATAGTAAATTTTAAATAAAAAGAGAAATATACTTATACTTTCTTATACATCACTACAATTTTTTTTATTTCCTAATAAAAAAATAACTGAAGTACGATTAGTTTCTCTTATAATTTGGCAATTTCTTTTTATACCTTTTTTCCCGAAAGATAAAGCGTCTGCCGCTCATAGACCATTTGTGTCTCTGCTGAATTCAGTATATTTCGACAGTTCTGAGTGAGGCTAAATGTAAGATGTTACACAGGCTTTTTCCTTTGTTTTGATCGAATGAAAAGAAATTGAACTTGAATCTTTTTAATATTGTCAATATTTCCGAAAAAAATTGTGATGTATTCAAGAATGAAGTAGAACCCAAAACCATCGTTGGGGATCATCAACTGTGCCTTGATGTGCCGAGCGTGCATCGTAACATCATGTCATCTTTTAAATATTATATGTAGTTACAGAAATCTTCCTATTGATATTATAAATGTGAAAGTTTGATAGATGTTTGTTCCACTTTCACGCAAAAATTACTGATTGGTTCTAGATGAAATTTAACTGTAATATATCTTATATATCTAAATAATACATATATGCTACAATGTACGTAAAAAAATACAATTTGCCTATAATACAACAATACGCTTAAGGAGTGAAGCCGCGTGTGTGTCGCTATTTATGCGTGTGCTATAAGACAGGTAAGAAATACCAAAAGAATGTAACGTTTAACATAAAAAATTGTCTTTCAATAGGTATTTCAACTGAATTAAACTTTTTCATAGACAATTACAAAAGATTACAAAGAAAACGAATTTTTTTTTAAGAAATTTTAGTTTTCATTTCAATTTTATTAAGTTTTCATTAGCGGCGTCAAAAATTATTTTAAAAGGAAAATTTGAATTTTTCATCATGCCACTTTTCCTAACTAATTATTTTATGCTAATTTTATCTGTGCCTCCCCAGATAATGTTTGCTTGGATAATTTACCTGTCAAATTGGGGACGTCGATGGCCTTGAGTATGGCCTCCTTGTATAAGTAGAACACAATTTTTTGTTGTTCTTTATAATCAATTGTGAATTTTTGTTTTTACTCTATTAAATATATTTTAAATAAATCATATTCATTCCAAGCTATCATTTTGATTATCCGATAATACATAACAGTTGTAAATCAGTTATGAGAAAGAAATTGTCTGAGTAAATTTGGATACTACACAACTACGACTTGTAGTAGAGTCCTTCATATAATAAACAATATAACAGTGAAAAAAAAATAAGCTCAAAATACTTTTAACGATTAAAATAAAAAAAATATTGGTTTTCTTAACCCTTACGTGCAGAGTACTAGACTGTCACTCTTATTATGGTTTTCACGTATATTCCGCAGTCATATCGGCGCATTGTCAGTTTATAAATATTACCTATGTACATTCAGACTACCCAACAAATTACTCTTTTTTCAGTTTCACGCTATATCCCAAAGAGGCACAGGGAACGTGGGAAACTAGTGTTTAGACGCTCCGTTTACCTTAACACACTTCCATTCCCCACTTTCCAACAAATTCTGGAAGCATTGTGTGTTGAGTGGCGGCACTCAACGCCGCGCTTTGCCTCGTTATCAGAGCGAGGAAATGAAAGTACTAATATAATCGAACCCACGTCACGCAGCAGCACGCAGGGGCACGACTGGCCTCAAAAATAACATGATTATAAAAATTTCGCAAGAATGTTATTGTGAGAAATATATTGAAGAAACGATAACGCACGTAATGGAGGTTGATAATACAACTGTCCAGATAAGGAACCTTACAGGTATTGCTGGTCAGCGATAGTTGTAAGACAAGTTATGTCACTGCGAGTAACTGAAATATTATTTGTTAATTTGCTGAAATTTAATATTATTAAAAATATACGAATATACCACATATTTATTTGATTAGGGGTTGTTTTGTAAATAAGGCTATTGTCACACAAATTTCACTTGATAATTAGAAATTTGTGAACTAAATTGAATACTAACATTATATTTCACATTGTATGATTTAATCAAAATTCAACATTATTTATTGCTTTATTTTCTACAAATAAATATTTATCTGGAGATGTAGTTAATTAAAGAGTGGTTGTACCTACCGGAATCATTTTTCGATTGAATATTGGCATCTATATTAAAAACAGATTAGTATCTCTTGTTGGTAGGGCTCTAAAAATAAGGCAGAAAAGAATGCAGTAAAAAATACATAAATACTCATTTCGTTTGATTGTATTGTCCTTAGAAACTTAGTTTTTTCTCTTCAGGAGACCATAGAGCTGAAGAGAGAATATTAGAATTTCAACTTAATAACTCCACATGAATTTAAAATATATGATCTTGACAGGTGGATATATGGACAACAAAGTGGTGTTATATGGGTTTCGTTTTTACATTTTAAGGTACGGAACCCTAAAAAAAAATCATATTTCAAATTCTTATTTATGATTTATTTCAATTTACGTAATACGACCTGCTTATGAGATTTATATGCGGGTATTTAAATTAAAGCTGTTCGAGTCTTTTGTCTTGTCAAGACAATACCGTCTTCTTCTTATCAGTTTCTACGTCTATAAAGAAATATTGAACTTGAAAGCCTTTAACTTATTAATTATTATCTCATAAGTTAAATACACAATTGCTCGTAATTTAATTTTATCTAAATGTTAAATTTAATCTCAATTCTTAATGTTTGAATTAGACCAAATTATTTATTTTATGCTTTGACAGATATTTTTTGTATTTCGTAGCTTCGTTTAGTCTTCCATCGTAGCTTTTGGCGACCGGTTTCCTTTGGTTGTATACCGCTGTGGATAAAGAATAAATCAAATTAGGGTCACGCTGTATGCCGCACAACGCAGTGAACTAAATATACCTATTAAGGTATTTGTAGTATACCAATTAAGTATTATAATATACCTATTAAGGTACATAGATAGAAAGATAAAATTCTTTATTGCATACACAAACTATAAATACAATAAAAAAGAAAAGGTATTTATTTTTTCAAAAAAAATATTAGAAAACATTTTATTAATACAGAGTTTTTGAATTGCTATCATCCAATTAGATGAGAAAATCATAAAAACACGAAGCTACAAGACAGTTTATTAGTACGAGTAACGAAATTTAATCAACTAGAAGCGTTATTAAGTTCTACAATATACAATCTAAGTTCCTACAATATCATAAGTTTTTATTATAACTGTAAGTATCATACATCGCGTAAACTACTAAAATTATACGAGAAAGTTAGTTCTAAACCGATTAAACAACGAAGTGCATTACGACCGCAGCCATTCTAAGTTTTTGCTCGTTGTATCCATCTACGACCGGGTAACATAAACTTTTTGCGATTTACAATTACATGTTAGATAAAATGCTTGTGATACTAAAAAAAGGAGAAAAGGGGATATGTTTATGATTTATTTTAGTTATATAGTAAGATTATTAATAAACATTCCGTTTTCCACTTACCGCTTGGACTCGAGATATTGCGTATTGAGTGGAAGAACTCCACGCCACGCTTTTATTTCCAGGTTGGGAAAATGACTGAAATATTATTTTAATCATCATCTATTTAGTCCCTGAGTAAGGTTTTAACTCACAGCCATACTTTTCGAGGAACACGCTGTATCACTATATATATTATTCCTAATTAAGTATCACAATCACAACTTACCTCATCTCCAATAAACATTATCTCTGAAATACAAAAGTATACAAAAGTAAAATTCAAAAGTTTCTAACTTGTAGATATTTTAAATTTACTCTTTCATTCAAAGATAGCGTTTACCATAGTTACCTAAGAATAAAGCGTCCACAAGGAGTAATCGCCCTGTGTCACATCCTTATAGCGCAATTTCCTCTCAAAGGCAATGGAGTGTGACTAGTTCAGTTTTCAATTTGCCATACTGTCTCCCACGGGGAGCATCGCTGACGTCGACAGCAAGATATTTATGCTAGTGAAATGCACCTTCTTGATAAAATTGAATACATCTCTCGGCTCAATATCAAATATCTATATATTTATGGATATATATGTTTTATTTTTGTAAAGTGCTAGTTTTATCTTTATATTTAAGAGTTTTTTGGCAAAAAATAGATAGAAAGTTATAAGAAAAAAACTATACTACATTTTAAATTATTAACGTTTGATTATATTGTTTGGTAGGCACCATAAAAAAATAACCAGAAAATATTAGTTTACCTTTGTTTGGTTATCAGACTAAAGAAGTATATTTCATTCCCCCTAGTGGTAATCGAATTCACGACCATCGCTTGTCGTTTGTTCTCCTGCGCCATGACGGCGTCAATTTTTCGATTCCTCAATAAAAAAGAAAATAAATATCAATACTAAATAAGATCCTTCAAACTTTTCATACTGCTACAGCTCGACTAAAATAAGTATTTTTTCCATTCTAAGTAACTTTCTCACTGAAAATGCTAAAACTCGGGTAAAACGCAGAACAATGCTCTTAAACGCCGGCAGGAATCTGACTGTATATTTATCTTGTGTAACAATAACAATTAAAGAGAAATAAAACAGAGGACAACTAGCTTCATTTATGAGACGACTTCCGCCGAATTTCGGAGGAATTGAGTGTTGAGTGGCGGATCTCATCGCCGCTCTTTGCCTCGACACCAAAGCAAAGAAATGAAAATAAAAATGTAAATAAATATTTAATTTCCTCGAATGGGGATCGACCCACAACCGGATCCAGATCAATATTGATTTATTATCAAATTAGCTAAAAGACACCTGTATGAAAATTGCAATGGCATTTTCAATTTTATATAAAAAAACTACTAGCAATCAAATAATGTAAAAAAATTATATTTTAATACAAACCCAAAGACAGACAGGTTGAGGTCAGACATGGCTTTTAGCATTATAAGAATGGGTATTATCAACGCCCAGGCATAAACCTCGTCTTATATAACAAAAAGCAGATACAGCTATCAAAAGTTTCCCTCTATATAGAAATGACCGCCGATCCACTAAGTAGACCCAATTTTTCCAAACCCTTATCAACGATTTGTCTATGAAAGTCACGTATTATTCAATAAACCTAAAATTAATACTGTGTACGTGATTGGCGTGGAGATGTCCAAAGTTTCGATGTAATGAAGAAGGTCTAGGAGCTGGAGCTGAGGAAACTTAGAAGTGGTGATTAAAATATATATTTTTCTTTCTATATTCGTCCTATTTACTGGCGAACCTAATGAACTATTATGTTATACTCGTATATTATGGTCATTAAGTGAACATTCTGTAGATATTTTTTTTATTTCTTGGGAACAGATGAGGTTTCATATTATTATATTCAAATTTATAAAAAGAAACACACTCACGCTGTATCCCGCACATAGCAGGGTAGGCAGAGGAAAGCTAATGTTAAGACACTCCGTTCCCCATTTTTTGCTGAATTCTGAGGCATGTAAGCGAAGAAGTGGAAATATAAACGTAAAAAAAATATTTAATTTCCTTGAATTGGGATCGAACCGACAACCATCGCCTTACAGTCACACTATTGTGCCGCTGTGCCACGACGAACTCAATATAATATTGTAATTTATATTTATCTTTGAATGTTTTTTTTACGTTATTTTTACATTGTCAGTAGGTCAGTTAAATAAATATTGAATATATAGATTCTAGCATTTTAAGGTGTTAAGCAATTGTAAGTGCTACTTTGTAAACCTTCTTAATTATAGAAATAAATTTATATATATATATATATATATATATATATATATATATATATATATATATATATATATATGTGTGTGTGTGTGTATATGTTATATATATATATATATCAATATATATATAAAAAAGAAATTATAAATGATATTACGTAGCTCAAGAGTCCAGGAAGATTCGACACGAAGCGGATAAGAAATAAATAAACAATGGGTGCTCTACACAAAGACTAAATGATCCATTTAAAACATCTGGCAAAGCAATTTATTCTAATTCCTTTGTGATTCATATTTTTTATATATTCAAATTAGGGGGAAGTACATGGGTTTTTTTATGGAAAAAGCATTAGACCTAGGTCATACATTTTGACCTTTAGTTTTCAGTTATATATGAGCCTTAAAGTGATATTTCGGGGTCTATATTCCTAAGCAAAATTCTCAATGCTATTGTATGTAGTTCATGTTGTATTGTGCAAACAGATGTTACCTATAAGCTGATTAAGCATTAGTATACTCGTATATTACAATCAACAATAATGTATCGCTAAGTAAGTTAATATGATATAGCACTGGAAGTGCCGAAGATTAAGACCCCCCTTGGACCGTCGTCGTGACACATTTGTACCATTCTAATTATTATAATGACTGTTGGTATAAGATAAGAAGACCGGCAAATCTTATTACGCAGTCCACTTGAAAATGTGAATTATTAACGACAGGAAAGGGTTGATAATGATGCTGAGTGGGCAGGACCTGCTCTTCTTGTTAATTTTATATAATTAAATGTTCAAATATGGTAATTTGAAATATATATATATATATATATATATATAAATATTTAAGGTTAATGTTATTTCCTTATTCTATAAGTAAAAGAAAAATTGTTGATCTTTTGTAGTAAAAAAATCGTAATCTCTAGTTTAGTAGAAAGAGATAGATATAACACTGCAAGAAATTCTGCTTGCTCCTAATATTAATGAAAAACTGGACTCGCGTACTGAGAGTTCCGCGCCAGTTTCAAGATTATGTGTTAATGTAAATTAATTGATCTCTTGAAATAAGAAAATAAAATGTTTTTAATTAAAACTTAGAACTTTGGTCATAATCTTTTAGCCTCGTAAAATAAGTAAAAATTAAAAAAAAACCCCGACACAGATTTTCTATAAAACTTACTTGACTTTAACGAAAAATTAGAAACGAGCTATGCTCTTCAAATGGTTGAAGATAATATTTTCTTTAATGTCACTTTCCAAACAAAACAAAAATAATAAAAAAACCGGTCCATTCGCTTAATTCGTTAACTCCTATCTAGTTCCATCAAGGGTTAACAAACGAGCATCGACTTTAAATAAATATAACTAAATACTAATAACAATTGCACCAAAATCAGAAGCTACTGTACTCCAGCCTGTTTTAGATACTGACAGGAACAACCAAACGGCGTAACTACCCACAAGTTGTCCGCATATTTGCAATGCACTCATTTACCAACAACATATTATATTTGTGGTGTATTCGACGCAGATACAATAACGCTAATGGAGTACAGTAGTGGGCGTAATCTACAGATTGTAATCTTATATCTGAATGTTTGCTAACTATGTGCCTACGTACGAGTACTGACATGTGCATGGAATTAGAATTATATAGAATGGTTATAGAGATTTCTCTAGAAGGTACCCTGTCCCTGAGAAAAAAGCAAGCACTATGTGGCTGCCTGTAAGGAGTCAACAGCTGTAAGGCCACTCCATGCGGTGCTCGAACCTCGGCATACTGCCATCAAGCGAAAAGAATTGAAAATATTATACAAATATGATATTATATAGGTCTTTCCCAGGGTGCGCCAAAGCTCCCGATCCTCCGCATTCCGCAATCAGTCAAAGAGAGGCCTATGTCCAACAATATCGGAATTGGCTGATTTGATTGATCTATGATATTTTTTAAAAAATATATATATACGATTATTTTTTCCTGTTTTAAGCGGCATACATGACTTTCTCTTACTAGTTCTGTAGTCAACACAGTCTTAAAATATTAAAAATAGATGTAATAAAAAAATACTATTTATCCACTCTGTATTCATCCGTACATTCATTTGTAGACTAATATGTTCTGCGGAGTAATCAAGATATGTTAATAAACGTCTTTGATACTCCAAGCTGTGTTGATGAAGTCACGCCGACGCCGTATACGTTTGTAGTGACCGTTACACTGTAATGTCTTATTTCTTCTATTTCTTATTTTTAAATAAAATAAAAATTAATTTCTTCAGAATTTCTTGATCAGAGCTAAAATCCTGCATATTTGTATGTACTTATATTCTTAGCTTTATTATAAACATTTAAGTTTAGGACCTGCATCTATATTTCTACCTTGAAACGAACATTATATTTAACTAAATTTAGGTAACAATAAAATACTTAATTAAAAAAAATAGTTTATATAGTTTTTTTTTATATTTATACTGTTACCTATACATAACAAGGTAGACAGAAGGAACCCGTTTGAAGCATTGCGTGCTGTCGACACCACAACTTAACATCGCGTTTTGCTTCGACACCAGAGCGAAGAAAATGAATATATTAAAATATTCAAAAATTTGTTACATGAAATATATATCAAATAACATTCTTAATAAGCTCTGGTATTATTCAAGATAGCCTAGTTGTAAGAGAGGTCCAAGCTTACTGTAACTTTATCTTGTGAGTTCTATAGTAACAGTGTACAATTAAGTCACTTACTTTCATATCTGGGACGTGATATCTTTGAGGTCATATAAGTCTCATTATAGTTATTTAACTTATTATTACTTCAAATATTTCACTTCCTCAAGTGGGAATCGGACCAACAACCCTCGTGTTACAGTCACACCTTGTGCCGCTGCGCCACGACTACCTCGTCTCTAAAATAAATAGTTATAATATGCCTCTAACGCTTGTAAATGTATTTTAACTTTAAAACAAACATTGATTTACACAGGATCAAATATGACAAGTATTATTTATTAAGTATTTTTACCATTTTTTTGTTATACAAAAGAAACGTACATAAAAATATCATAAAGGTCATTGCCAAGGGACTTTCCGAGGGCGGCGAAGAAGGAAGGTAAAAATAATTTATTTACTTGGTGTTCGACCGATCACGGATCTAAAAACACACAATGGGCAACATTCACTATAAAAGAGCTTATTGAATATTTGATAATACCCTTCTTTAAGAAAATTTTAAAAATAACAGCCTTACGATGTAGCATTAGCTTCTGACACGATATGATTGATTACCATATTATATTAAAACGAATCCGAATATTGTGATTAAAATATTATATTACAGAGGTCAGTCGTGACGCAGGGGCACAAGGTGTGCTATGGAATCGAGCGGTTATGGGTTCGATCCCCACTCGAGATAAGGAAATATTTAGAATAGAATTACTATTTATTGTATATTACCGAAAAATAATTGGTATTAAGTCTACATGATAACATAGAAAAATAAAATAATTTAAAAAGTCTCTTGATAATTAGTTAGTAATTAACTTATTGATCTATAGAAATCTTGCATAGTAAGCTTCTTGTTTCCTCTGATCCCAGATATAATAAATATATTTTATCCTTCAAGCAACCTTTCATATACGCTACCAGTGTCTACGCTCTCTTAGATATCAATATAATTAGAAATGCAAGCTATAACTAATTAGAAAGAGTACAATATATCATTTTAAGATTTTAACCCCCGATAGAAAAAGAGGTGTTTTAAGTTATACGCTGTGTATGTGTATTTTTTTATGGTAAAAGGACAAGGCAAACGAGCGTTCGGGTCACCTGAAGGTAGTGATCACCGCCGCCCACGACCCCGTGTAACAACAGAGGAGCTACAGGTGCGTTGTCGGCCTTTAAGGTGTATGTATGTTATGTATCTAATGTGTGTCTGACTGTGGATTCATAGCTACCAGAAGGATGAAATGATATTGGTTAAGGTTTATTTTTACAGGTGTCTTAATCGAAAATGTTCTTAGCCATGATCCTATAGAATATGTTCAGCCGCTTGAAGATGATCATGATGTATCGTGGTTTTATTGTAAAAAATATTCTACAAATTGAATTTCCAGCTGTATATGAAATTTATTAAAAATTATGGTTTTAAGTTCTCATTGTGTCCAACATAAGGCAAGTAACTGTGTTCACGGTCTTCATTTTTAATTTTCAAGATATTATGTGTCAAGCGGCGACGGTGTGCTTTATCTCCTTACCAGAGCGAATAAAAATTATCAATACCTCAAGTAGGAATTGAACTGATTAAGTTTTACAAAACTTTCCATTAATATATTAACATTGAAGATCTGGAATTTTTGATGAATAACTATTATTACAATAAATAAAGAAATATTATTACAAATTCATATAGACAGTTAAAAGCTTAGAATGCTATGATAGAACAATCCTTCTAAATCAATGCGGCGTAGAAAGTTTGGTGCTGTAATATATTTCATGGATGCTCGCCAAATTGTCGTAGAAACTCGGAATAGGACTTTAATATCTACAAAAGTATAAAATTATTGACTTGTCTATAGAAATGCGAAGGTACCGTCGCGTGTAATGGTTAAAGTTTACATAAGTGTGTCAGCCTTTATTACTGTAATGGGCTGCCTTTCCTCGATTGCATTACTGCAAGCTGTTATTGGGGCTCGTGTTTGCGATGTGCTGTATCGTATAATGTATAATATGAAGTCTAATGCTTACATTCTATTATGCACTGTAGTTAGTAGAGCTTAACGTTCTCGGCTTTATTAGAATACGAGGAATAAATGTGCTACTTGCGGTAAATTTCGCCAAATGTTGCAATTTTTAAGTGATTTTCCTTAGTGTTATTTTTTGTTTATTTTCTGTCAAGTGTACTTATGAGTTATTAAAAAATATATTATTTTCAGCTGTATCCCGCATATATCGGGGTAGGCAGAGGTATTCCAGTATTAAAACACTCCACCGTCCACTGCTTTTTCGTCGTATTCTCGACGCATAGTATGTTGAGTGGCGGGACTCAACACCGCGCTTTGCCTCGACACGAGAGCAAAGAAATGACAATATCCAATACTTCATTTCTTCGCGTGGGAAACCACAACCTGCCCTGCGCTTACAGACACACACTTGTGCGCTAAGACTGACCTCTAAAATATATTTTAAAAAATTAAAACAGCACCACAATTTTATTCATTTTTTATTTATTGCACAAAGAAATATTAATAAACTATGTAAAACTGTGTAATCTAAAAACCAACATTTTGAAGTCAGAAAAGTTATGTATTGAACAAACATCAATTATTAGATCGATTGCTTGAAACTTGCTAACTCTGTATTTACTAGCGAAGTAAGATTGATATAAATCTCATCGACGTTCGTATTCTGGCTGTTTTCTTATCATACATTTTTATTTGAACACTTTTTCCCGAGTAGTTTGAACTTTTACTTTCATTTTTAGCACAAATGTCGCGAGTACACTTGTTTTTTCTCGAAATGTTATATTTTAAATTTGTCAAAAAAAATCAGGACGTATCTCAATGTCAAGGGAGATTGTAGTAATATTTTATACATATAACATAAAATATTTAAACTCAAACAATTATGCTAGTTAGTATTATGTAAATTCACTAAACTTCATAATGGATATTCATCCATTATGAAGTAAAATTTCGTAATTTGCACATTTCATTGGTAGTAAAATTCAACAGTTTATTAACGATTTATGTTAAAAGTTGTTTAGATCGTTTCCAAAACTAGCTGAATTTGTCCAAAACTTGTGCTCTCTCATAGACTTTTCATCGTTCTATATTCGATATCGTCGTCTGCCTGTAATGTTGATAGACAACTATTTCAAAGTTTCGAAAGCTTAATAAATTGGATTTCAGAATTGGAGTACAAGATTTTTGTGGATTTTTTTATAAATATCTTTTTATTTATACATTGTTGTACTTTAAAAAATAAAGTTACAAAAAAAATAGGTTTTGTATAAAAAAAGGCGTGATTGTATTGTTAATAAAGATAAGATAATAATGAATTAAGCTACTGTACTTATTAACATATTTGTGGGCAGTGCATGATGCTTTTACAAATGCCGTCGTGGCGCATGTAACTTCAATGCAACGGTTGTGGGTTCGATCCACACTCGAGAGAATGAATTATTATTTATTTATTTACTTTTCATCGCGCTGACATCAAGGTAAAAGCCCAGCGTTGAGTTCCGCCACTCATTATTGCGTAATGCGTCGATGAATTCAATAGAAAGAGGAGAACGGGGTGTCTTAACACTGTTCCCTCTGCCTGCTCTACTGTTTGCGGGATACATCGTAAAGCTGAAATATTACCATTGCCTTGATATTTATTGAAATTGCATTATATTAAGTTGCCAGTAGGCCTTAAAGGATAAAACAACTTCAGTCTCCCATGAAATATGATACGAAGGATGACAAGACTGTGTAAAGAAACTTTGAGGCCTCTTCAATTAATTTGTTATTTGCTAAGATGTTCTCTAAACTAGTTAACACGTAGTATTACAAAATATCGACTTTTTCATAAAGTGAAATTTAATTAAAGCTACGATTAAATTTTTGCTGTTCAATAATCTTAACATATGTATATGTTTGCCTGCCTGGAAGAAAATTTTACTTTACACATACGTATATATGAAATACTACATACTTACACTATAACTATTTGTTATATTTTAAAAAATGCCGATCAAATGCGAGTCAGACTCGCCCACCGAGACTTTGGTACCAATTTTAGGATTGTAGGTCAACGAGAAGTACAACTTATCAGAGTTGACACACATTGATATGCGAGCGTATGCACTCATTTCGTTTGAAATGAATTATAAACAAATAATGAGTTTTTCATAGATTTTATCTATAATATACATATAAATATCCTTCTTGATATTTTTTTTTGTGGACTCATGGACATATGGATAACAATATGCTCCTTCCTATAAAGGTTCTATTTTTATCTTTAAAGGAAGGGAACCCAAAAAAAAAATATTAATTACAATTCGAAATCTGTTATCTATATATAAATATTTATTGTGTATTCTCACATTATCGCTTCGCTACAATCGTTGTAAAATATTTTTATGATATCAAAATAAAAAGGGATATAAAGAGAATATATTATGATGTAGTATTTTTGTAATATTGCTACAATATGTAAAACCGTTACAATACATATTTTGAAAATTTCCACGTGTAACTGTGAACGTAAGGTTGTGGGCTCGATTCCCACATGAGGTAATTAAATATTTACTATTTTTATTTCTTCGCTCTGGTTTCGGTATGAGTTCTGCCATTTAATACTTCTAGAATTTTACGAAAAAAGGTGATCGGAATGTCTTAAAACTAGGCTCCCTCTATCTACTCGGCTGTGTGTCCCGCACACAGCGTGAAGCTGAATTCAAATTCATTAATTTTCATAGTCATTCATTTATTTTCATTTCACATAAAGCTTCAATAGAAAAAAAATATTAAAACAAACGTTAGACATTAGTGAGGTCCGATAGAATTGGTAAAAGGAATAGACCGTGTGTCTCCATAACACGTTTATGTTCATTGAACCGCACAGATCCCGGATTTCCGATGAGAAATTTAGTACAAAATGCGTAGAACAGATTTACACGTTTTAGTCATATTGAATAAACGAAAAAATATACGAAAATAAACAATGCTTTGTATGAAATACTAATGCAATTTTTATTTAAATAAATGAAACAAATATAGAATAACTATAATTAATACATGTAGAAGCGTATTTTAAATTTTGTTTCTATTTTTAATGATCCGATTACCAGACTTTAATTCTTCATAACCGAACATATAAAAAATATCTTAATGTGTAAATACACGTTATGATATCATTTCTAAAAAAAGATTAAGCTTAATTCTGTACCTTCTACATAGATTGATAGGCATAGGGAATCTGGGAGCATAGTGTCAAGACTCTCCATTTCCATTAAGAGATTTCAATAATCCCAAAATATTTAACATGTAGAAAATTAAATATTTTGTAATTTTTTTGCTGTGTCTTTTCAGAATTAGTAACAATAATATCTGTAAAATATGTCAAATCTTGTAAAATGTTAAAACAATATTCATCACGTTCAAGATCTATTCCCTCTTGCCTCAGACAACGAGACTATCAATTGATTTCTAGTTCTTCGAAATGTATTAGTTACTAGCGGCGCGCCCGCGGCTTACTCTAATAATTTGTAAACTCTAGAGTAAACTAAGGCACCGCATTATTCGTATAACAAAACAAGTTGTTTTCAGCTTTAAGCTGTACTCGTATATATATTAAAGAAATAGTTAATCGAAAAAACAAAACGGTAACTGTAAAGAATTTTTAGAGATTGAGGATATCAGAAATTAGATAAATATTAAATAATAATAATTATTATAATTTTATTAATTTATCAAATACTAGCAGTGCCCACGACTTCGTGCGCCTATATCATATCTAACTATAGTACAATGAAAGACTAAAAAAAGATCTGTCAAGAGACTTCAATTTAATTAATATATCAAATACAATATAAGAATTAAATTAATATAAAATATTGTTATGTTGTATCGTGTAATTAATATATAACCTGTTTATGTTTTTTTAATCGTGTGTATTATTTGACTTGTAATTGTTGTGGCAAAAAAATACGATTATGATTATAACGATAGTTAAAGAAAATCAATTTTCAAAATATTGCTCGTTGAGTTGGGGAACGTAACGCCAAACGATAAGAGAAATATTTTTAGAATAAAAATGTAATCTTACGTAACTGAAGCCAATTTTCAATTAACCGACTGTAATTTATCAGTCGGCTGATCGATTTAAAATATGTTATATTTAGTTATAAGCTCTTTGTTGATTTTTTAATCTTTGTACAATTAATTCTATATATAATATATTACTTAAATTTTAATTTCAGCTTTAAAATGAAAACTAAAAAAGGGGAGGAAGGCAGAGGGAACCTAATGTTAAGATACGCCGTTTTCCAATGTCCGCCGAATTTTTCGAGTGTTGAGTGGCGGAACTCACGTCTTTTCGAGACGTTGACGATTGAGAATCGAATCCTCAACTGTCGCGTTACAATCACGCCCTTATATCCCAGAGCCACGAAGGTATTTTAATTTTAGTTAAAGAAAAACCTACTTTTAATATTGTGTTACACTAACAATGATATTGTAGAAATTATTATTATTTCCACATCCCCCAAGTTTATGTTAGCCCAACAGTTATAGTTCCGCCGAGATGTTTGCTCTGCGGGCTCTGATGGTGCTATTGCACACGATATATAGTACAAACAGCTTTTATTGCGCTCAGAGACTTTATTAATAGCCGCAAGGCGGTAGTAATGTAAGGGAAACTTTACCTCGAATGCTAAGATATGCTCAATAAAGCTAAACTATATACTTCCACTCAACACTCAATGCCTCCAAAATAGATGGAAATTGATGTCTTAATATGGACGGAGTGTCATAACATTAGGCCCAGATTCCCTCAGCCTACCCTGGAATATGTTGGATACCTGAAGAGAGCCTGTCTGGTGTATGTTCGATAACGAGTGAGAATTTGTTCTTACAAATGAAATGTACGATACAAAAAGTCTATAATTCTTAATTGAAGTACAGACTAATATTTTAACATTTTCTTTTACTTGAAAAACTTTCTTGTATCGACATTCCAATTACGAAGGGGCGAATGTTATTTAGTTTTTAAAATTGTATCTTTTAATGAAGTTTATTCTTTTTTAATTAAAATATTTTGCGCGTTTTCTAAGAATTTTACTAACAGAGCAAATTTTCATGAACACAGGAAAGTTTTACACTATTTTTATTATAATATATAAAAACTTGATATATATGAAAATAAATTGAAGGAAAATCTAAGAACCTTAGATAGTATTTGCTATCGTAGCCTACTTATATTAGGGAAATTACTACTTAAACGATAAACAGATAATATTAGAGTTTGCTAATTTTAAAGTGAAACTTTTATATCATTTGTTTAAAAACTACTACATACTAGAAGTGTAAAGAAGTATAAATAAATAAGTGCAGTTATACTCAGAACAATAATAAACCACATTTCTCTTTAACGTCATCCCCTTATCTACACTCAGTTATTATTACTAGTGACACTTTTATAGATTGGATGATTTTTCTTTCAATACACAATTTAAAAATTAAATATTAAAAGCAAAACGAGGCCGCTGTGGCGCAGTAGCATAAATGTGTGACGGTGGCGGGTTCGGTTCCCACTCAGAGAAATGAAATATTTCATATTTTCTTTGTTTTGTGTAATACATTTTGTAATACATGGAGGACCAATCATCTTCATTATGCATAATTTGAACTATTTTTTTGGGCCGATGATTTTATATATCGTTCTATATTTCACCAGTCTGGACAAAGCTAGTCCGCAATTGTTACGTAAATAAATATACATTACCGCGGGTCATTGTGGTGTTTACACAATTAAGTATTTTAAAAAGATAAATTAATATTTAAAAAAATCAGCTTCAAGTAGTGTCCCGTATACAGAAGGGTAGGCAGAGGGAACCTAGTGTGAAGAAACTCCGTTCCCCACTTTCTGCCGAATTCTGGGGCGTTGCGTGTTGAGCGGTAGAACTCAACGCCGCTCGACACCAGAACGAAGAATTGGAAATATAAATTAAAACATATATTTCATCTCCTCGAGTGGGGATCGAAGCTACAACCAGAGGCCCTGCGCCACAACCGTCGTGCTTACAACGCTTGTGCCCCTACGCCACGACGGCCTCTACGTATTTTACTATATAAGTTCAGCTTTAACCTAGTATTTTAGAACAATTAACGAGAGATAATTGCGCGTGTATAATATAGCAATAAATTTTGTAGAAAATTTGTTAGATGAATACCCTGATGGAATTGCGATAAGGCTAACTGGGCCCATCGTCTCTCACAACTGCCTCCTTAGGAACAGGACAAAAGACCGGCGTAATATAATTTTCGCACAATTTAAATACGGCCGCATTAAATCAAGTAAATGATAAAATATCGCCTTGAATGTATCTTAGACTTATCTTCGATTGTAAATTATCATATACGAGTATATCACGAAATTATTTTATGTCATACTTCTTCGTGAAGAAGTTGGGATATGTGATATATTACCTTAAATCAAGCTCTAGTTATGGAGGCAAAGCTGTAAAAAAAGTTTAAAAGAAAGCAATGATCTCCTGACATTAATACCGACTTTTGCCAGGGTCTGCCTTTCAGCTTTACCTACTCTACTCTGCACGATCTTTAACGTGCTCCGTGAATAGACCATTGGCTCTTATGCATCACGACGTCCAACCAGCGCTTCTAATATTAATATTTTCTAATCAGAGCATTAAAAAAATAAAAGAAAACAAACACACAAACACAACATATGAACTATACGTACATTTAAAATTTAGATTATACAATTATGAAGACAACACGAAAAGAATTAATTTATAGTATACCAGATATTTTTTCTAATCCTAAAATAAAGATAAATTATGATCAAACTATAATAATAATAATATTTATTTTTTGAAGGGATACTTTATCTCACAAAGTAGGTCACGTACGAAACATTTAAATTTTAATACACTATCATACCGTTCAAGTACGTACTCCATGTTCCCCAAGCTAAATTAAATATCATTTCAATATTTGTTTGCTTTAAATATTGTTGGAATTTTAGTAAATATACATTCGGAAATTTGTATGTTTGATATGATGCATTTGTGTGTAAATTATAATTAAAATAACACAACCCAACTTCAGCGAGCTAGTCAAAGAGAACGGAGCACCAAACGTTTTTACGAGTAGACAGAGGAAATTAAGGTTTATATACATTACATTAAAAATTGTATAGTAATTATACGATAAAATATTTTTGTGAATTCCCGCTAAAGTAGGAAATAATCGTGTAGTCGAAACATTAACAAATCTTAAACAAAATTAAACCATTCTTAACTAATTATGGGGTATTGGAACCCACTCTATATTATTTTTTATCATTTCTACAATGAGAACACAATCACCAGCACTAAACCATATAAATATAAACATTAACATAAATATTATACTAATTAATTTAGCTGTTTGTTTTTTAACTTCACGATTTTAATCTCACGGACTAGAAAATCGAAGCAAGGAGCTAAAGCCAAAGAGCTAAATCATATAAAAACAAAAGGACAAGAGAGCAGACAAGAGCACGTTTTAATAAGGTACCGCCACTTTATACATATTCACAGTTGCTTTTTTTTTTTTATGGTAAAAGGACAAGGCAAACGAGCGTTTGGGTCACCTAAAGTGATCACCACCGCCCACGACCCCGTGCAACACCAGAGGAGTTACAGGTGCGTTGCCGGCCTTTAAGGTGGAGGTAGACGCGCTTTTTGAAGGTACCCATATCATATCGACCTGGAAACACTGCTGCGGGTAGGCCA
>DWGR01000501.1:0-22175 GCA_018247715.1 Heliconius burneyi | reverse complement strand
TATGACAATAACTTTTATTTCGCGAACCCATCTCGAATTCTATAAAGCGAAATATGAAAATAGGTAAATTACGACATGAGGAGATATTTATCATTATAATCATGTCTATTTCCTAGCTAGTGGTGCTTGTGGGCACGTACGATGTGATTTGTTCCCCGTCCCTCTAATAACGGTTTCGATAATATTTGTGTGAGGTTGAATATTGGAGGATATTTCGATAAACCGATACGGACCAGTTTATTGGGCTAATATCTTGTTTGAGGTCGTCGGACGGGTGATACTGGATGCTGCAATTTAAGGACTTAGTATGAGCGTTTGACAATATTATTTGTGTTCTATCAATGGAAATCTGTACATAGTAAAAAAAATCTAGTTATATTAATACAGATGTTGTATAAAATAAATTGTGCAAGGTTCTTGAGGTCTTAAATGTTCAACTAATCTTTTTAGCTTCATGCTCTCCCGCAGGTAGCTGGATAGGCATAGAGAAATCTAATGTTAAGAAACTCTGTCCCCATTAAAACACTTCCGTTTCCCACTTTCCGCCGAATTCTATTACGCTTACCTAGCGTTTTACCTCGTTACTAAAACGAAAGATGAAAACATTAAATATTTAACTTCTTCGAGTGGGAATCGGACCTACAACTTGTCAATATACCTATAGCACCTATTAGAAAAATGCTTGATTTTGTTTTTCTTATACATTTGTGAAGCAGAAAAAGAGAACAAGAATATTTTACGTTTTTCTCTCCATTGGCAGATAGTGAAATATTTAGTTTTATATGGCTCGGAATTAGAACTGGGTAATACTAAGCATAAATGTTACCTACTTACCACTACTATGTTGGTACTGTAGGACCAACAGTATTGATTGTTGTATCTTGAACATTGAAAACACATAAAATTACTTTTTGAATAAAAAAAATCAATATTTACTATAGCACAACAAGACAAGTACAACATATGAATGATAATAACTATTTTAAATAGCACATGTTTAATATTTCACTAGCGAACTACAAATAAGGCAAACACAATTCATTGCGAACTATAAAAAACATATGCCCGTCCAGTAATTACTGCAAAACATTGGCATATTTGTATTATTCCAAGTATTACCATATTCCGCTTTCATTCTTTGCCAAATTGCATCCAATCCGCTTTCGATGTAACGCCGCGCCGTATCGCGCCTGCGTGGGGGGCGCCGGGATGGTAATCTACATACGTATTTTTCTGAATATCCGGTCAAAAAAACGGGATAAGCCGTGTTCGAGGTTGTTTTAATTATTTTTTATACCTTTCTTTGTTTTGGGACAATTGTATTGTGCACTATAGAATACGTACTTATTTACATATTCATATAACTAAGTGCTTGTAAATGTATAATTGGTAGCATCTGCCTAGGTACAAGATAAGACAAGTAACTTTGCTGTTAATTATTCATCAAGCTAATAGATGGTTTGATTGCGACCAGTCGTGGCGCAGAAACACTATGGCTGTAAATTCGACTGGTTGTAGGTTTGATCCCCGCTCGAAAAAATGAAATATTTTATATAAAATATTTATTTTAAATTGTCAGTCCCGTCAGAGGTCATCGTGGCGCAGAGGCATCAGCATGTAGCTGTAACATGACGAGTGTTGGTTCAATTCCCACTGGAGGAAGTGAATTGGTATTCATTAATACATTCGTTTCTTTGCTCTGGTAACGAAGCAAAAGCGCTCTGATAACAAGGCAAAAAAATGTCTCAAGAAACAGCATCAAGTGGGGAACCACTTGTTTTAACACTAGGTCCCCAGCGTAGGCACACTACAACATGCGTGAAACTAAAAAAAAATTTTTATACTGTATATTTTATACATATAAATATTACTTTTAAAAAGTGATCTCCAATATACTTTATTGTTAAATACAATAATGCGACATCATTAGAGTATTAAAAATACTAGTATATACAAATGGAAGGACATTCAAATGTTATTTCTTATTAATACCGCGTGGACGCTGAAAACAGGAGATTGAATTATATTTTAAAACTGCCCCAGACGAACGAAATCGAGGTCCCTACAGAATATTGGGAGCGCGACACTCAAATGATCATTTCAAAATGAAAAATTCTCAACGTTTCGAATGTTGGAATGCTTAAGCGTCACATCACTTCGCGATATTGCATTCGCCTAATTTGTATTCAAGAACACTTCAAAGCGCATTTGCTAATAACTAGCAGTCTACTCCGAACTACTCCGAAAATGAGCCCATCGTCGATAGAAAAGGTAAGTTCAATTTGAAATTTTAAGGACTTCCGTAGCCGTTTCTAAGTTTTTAGGTGAATTTTTTGTGTTGTTAAAATTTGGAAATAGAAGAATTTTTCATCTCAAATATGTTGTGTGCAATGGATTCTTTGTTCAACTATGGGCTAAGTTAGGAAAGAATTTTTAAAAGGCGTTGTAACCTAATCTCATTGGAGAAAGTTCAAAATTGACATAAATATTTGTATTGTGTAATGATTTAAATACTTTAGTACGTAGTTTAAACAATTAGACTGCTTCTTATTATTATTTTAAAATAATTAGTTTTAAATTAAATTTCTTCTAAATTTATAATTAAATCAATATTTTAGTTTTTTTTTAAAGGCGCTTTCTTTCAACTTAAGTTACGCTACTCAATACGCAAGCGTCGAGATTCGGTGAAAAGTGACACACCTGGAGAAACACTTTCGATAGAAACACTTCCCGTCTTTACACTTGACCCGAGTGTCAAAACATTAAGTTCCAGATTTAAAAGAAAACAATGCAAATTTAATTTTTTAACTGTCAATTTTAACTTTGAAGAGAACAGTTTATTATTGTAATATTTGGATTATTTTTTTAATCTTAAACCTCTAGCAATATTCTAAGTTAATGATAACTCAATTCAGGAAAACGTTCAATTAACTAGGAAATTGCTCTTACACGCAATGTCGAAATATGTAAGACAATAAACCAGGCATTAATATTTTATAGCAAGTTTAAGACTAAAATGTAGTAAAGTAGATCAAAACGATTACAATGTTCTATTACTTGTTCAAATTAAGTAACAATGTTATTATGTTATATGGAAATGCTTTGTTCTACAAATATAAAGCTTAGTCGTGCACAATCAAAGGTAAAAAGATAACTTATTCTTTTTTTAACTTATTCTAATTAATTGCATTAAACTAAGAAAGAGATTTGAATGGGTCAAAAAAAATCTAAAATTTTTTTTATATTTTTCTAAATAAAAATTGTTGCTAATCAAATTTCCTGGAAATGTCAGCAGTAATTCAAAAGAATTCGGCACTTACCAAACTTAGAATTTTTATTTTTATTGGAAATCTAATATAACTAGCTTTCGATTCATTTCTTCACTCTCTTTCATTCATATTTATGTAGATATATCTTTTATCCCTGACAGAAGTTGGTTTTTTGGTAAAATTTAAGTACGGTGTGAATTTATTGTAACTCCCTAAGAAAGTTAAATGTAGATTTTGTAAATAGAATTATATACTTCCTTTAAAAACAATATATTGTTCAAAAAGTAAGCACTACAGGTTGGTAGTATATAACTTAAAAATAACATTACAGTGACCTAAATTAGTGTAAAATCCTATTTCCAGAAAAGCAACATTCTTATGTTGTAACAATATCTTATCTGAGATAATCTCTAGAAAGTAATTTATTCTCTGATTTATCTAATAATTTTACGTATTTATTAAATATATTTTTTCGTTCTTATAATTTCATGAAGTAGAGAAAATTAAATGAGAGGAAATACGACTTTTTTTTATAAATTCTTTGAATTCTCACTTGTTTATACAACAACGTTTACGTTGTGTTAAATAAATTCAGACACGCCTCACCGCTAAATAAATAAAATATAGAGCACTTAAATTCTTAGGAAAACTTTTTTCTGCCTTCATTATTTACTGAGCAAAACATCGCTAATGTAGCAAAAAAAAGTTTTAAGCGCATAATGTTTTCAAGAATTGTTAATTTGTTGTGAACGTTTTGGTTTAGGATATTCGTTTTTCGGTTTCACGCTGTATTCTGCATGTAGAGGGTCAGGCAGAGATGGCTTAGTCTTAAGACACTCCGTTTCCCACTCTCCGCCGAATTCTGGATGTATTGCGTGTCGGAGTGGCAGGACTCAACGCCACGCTTTTGCCTCGACACTAAAGTAAAGAAATGAAAATATTAAATATTTCATTACGACGAGTATGAATCGAACCTACCACATGTCGCTTTTACAGACACTCGGTATGCTTCTGCACCACAACTCATCGATCGATAAATAATTGATTCAATAAATATAACTCGATATATGTATTTAGGTTTGATCTAAAACTTCATATTAATTATAATAATATATTATAGAATAGTTCCAAGGGTTCTATTTGTCGTAGCAAGTGTCCGGAGGCGGTGGATCCCTTACAAGGAGCAAGATATATGAGCTCTAGTTCCAATTTTCCTCTCGATATATTTTATTTTACCAACCCATTTAGGATTCACTTTCAAGGTTGGGGTCTATGGAAGGCGAGAGTGAAATTTTGTTTGTAATTTAATATAAGCTTGTAGTCTAAAATAGTCAAGGCAAAGCGCGGCGTTAAGTTCTGCCACTAAACACACAATGCCTCCAGAATTCGGCAGAAAGTGGGCAACGGAGTGTCTTAACAGTAGGTTCACTCTGCCTACCCTGCTATTTGCGGGATACAGTGTGAAGCTGCCTTGATTTAATTTGCGTGAACAAACTAAAATTATTATATATGATAATAATTTTAGGATGATTAAGACGTAAAGTTCCTCGAATTGCAGAAAAAATAAAGTTTCTTACTCAACACAATCACAAGATACGAGTATTTATTTATAGATTTTGCTGCATTTAGTATAAAAATTGCTTCGTAATCAAACCCTAACCGATCATGCCGATTTTGTTTGACGCCGTCAATGAGATCAAATACGTCAATGATAGAGAGTCCAGACTCTCTATCATTGACGTGTTTAAGAAAGGTGAGGATAGGGGGGCACAAAAGCATCTTGCCAGGTTCTTCAGCAGGACCTACTAGAATGGATACGACTCTCCGTAACAAAGAAAACGCAGAAGAAGAAAAATTTCATCATATTAGTAAACATCATTTTCATCACAGGCTCTTTGAGAATATTTATAAGTGTGAACCATTATTAGAATAGATATGATAAAAGCTAATTCAATAAACGAGAATAGGCCATTTGATTATTTAGACACGAATAATATAAATACGAGCTAGACAGTTTTATTAGTATATCGAAGCGTCTTTGTGCTTCAGACAAGAGACTCAACAAGAGGAAAAAAGAGAAAGCTCATAACGGACGTACAATTATTTAATGAATTCATAATTTACATACCGTAGACAGCTATAATAAAAAAATAAAATTGTTTAGAGCTGTAATATTAAATTTTTTTGGAATATTAAATTTTTCCAAACGGAAAAAATCAGCTTTACACTGTTTCCCGCGTCGCGCTAGGTAGGCAGAGGGGCCTAGTGTTAAGATCCAATCCACAAATCGGTTACATAGATACCATTTGATGGACGCATTCTGATGCTATTTTGAATAAGCGATAAATTCGATACTATAATGTCTGTAGTATAATTATTGTTTAAATAATAAAAAAAACAAGAGTCTATATTAAATTATTCTTGATTCAAATTTCACCGTGGAATGTCTAAAATCTGAATATTCACTAGCATGGGTTTGTTGAAGTGCTGCGTTGGATTGCCTTTCCTAACGAGCGATAGCTTTAAAATGCCCAACATAAGAAATTTATAAATTTAGATTTCATTTGCGATGCGTAAATATATAAAAAAAAATTGTCAGAAAACGTATAAAATTTGAACGCATCAGGATTTGAACCCACGCATCCTAGGTGGCGTCCAAGCGCTCTGACTACTTTTACTAGCAGTAAAATTGTAAAAAGTAAAGCAAAATTAGTTAACTAAAATTAGTACAGCCACGTTTTTAGCAACTCTCGTCAATACTAAGAGGCGACACAAAAGTCATTGTGTAATCGCGCTCTCGTCTCCCATTACGGGTGTCCTTTGTTCCACCTTAAATTAAAGAATATTGGCCTCAACTTTTTCTATTATGCACTGGCAAGACTATTAGTTACTATGGAAGTTCCTTCATGTAATTACCAGGAAAGCTTCCTATTCGTTGCACTTTTTTATTTCAGCTTTGGTTGTAGACAGAGTTTGTTTTTCTAAGTTGTACAGTATTGGAATTAATCTAAATTAATCTAAATTAACATCTATTTTATTAACATTTTGGGTGAACATTTTTTTTTAAATATCAAGTAGTGGTAAAACTTTGAAAATAAAATCTTTTTAAGTACATCCATAGGTAATACGATATTTATATTGAATTAATTGACACTTATACACAAACAGAGTAAAAAGTATAAGCTATTTTTGTTTATTTAAAAAAATAATATATAAAACATTTCGATTTACGGAGCTATAATATAAATTCTGAAAATCCCCCTTCAAATATTTATAATAGAAAATAAAATAAAAAAATATGACGCAATACAATAATAAAGGTAAAATTAACTTTTATTTCCACAAACACAAACACATATTGTCCATAAAAATAAAAAGATAACGCGAGAATTACCTTACGAGTCCATTTCAAAGCGAAAGCAGGGAATTTATTTCAGCGATTTTATTTGAGGCCGTGAAACACCAACGGGGGAGTACCCAGTACCGAGTTTTCGGCATGAAAAGTCAGGTTTGCGGTCAAAAGGAATGATTCCATTTCAGTCGATGTGGCTCTCACGTAGTGGCGGTCGTATTAATTAAATGCAAGCCCCCGAGTCCAC
The DNA here is from genome assembly GCA_018247715.1 of Heliconius burneyi. NCBI lineage: Eukaryota > Metazoa > Arthropoda > Insecta > Lepidoptera > Nymphalidae > Heliconius > Heliconius burneyi. The sequence continues at coordinate 15,307 of DWGR01000501.1, read as the reverse complement.
TTCACGAGCCCCGCCAGAGTGGAACTCGTTTCGTTTATCCGCTTCCACTCGTAAGCAATTACTTTGTGAAACGACTTTCTGAGTTCCGAACGTGCAAAGAAATTTAGTTGCGCTGGTTCCTGAGCTCGCCCTAATGGATTTAAACTTGTGATTATGAATGATTATTAACGTTATACACGACGGTGGATAACTTCTTTACTTTACTTTCAATATGGCTTCGCTAGTTCTGGTTTCAAATAGAGTACGTTTGTTTTGAATAGAGTTTAAATGTTCTGTAGATGTGACTTCGAAATAAAACAAACAAGTAAATCTGTTTTCATTTACAGATTATTTATACTTACAATATGTGTAATGCACACATATTCAAATATTTTTTAATATGAAATCTCAATATGAACATCGCCTACGGGCTACGGCTGCTACGAAAAGCTGTAGACGTTTATTCAAGCTCCCGTTGCTTTGAATGTAGGGTCAGTTACTTTTTGGCTTGTAAACTTAAACACAAGCCGCTGTTTTTATAAATGAATTGAATGTGGTGCCAGTATACACTGTATGAATTTAGTAATTAAAAATGCAAATTTTCTGTAAGCAAAGAGAGCGTAATAAATAACACAATTTTCCACTTTTCAATTATTTATCACAAACATCACTTACAGTAAAAATATAAACATTTTTAAAAATATATTGCCTGTTTAGCGGCGTTAAGTTGCGCCCCTCAACATGCAATGCACCCAAAATTTAGCAGAAAGAATGGAATGTTACTGTCTTAACATTAGGCTTGCAAGATTCCTCTGCATACCCTGCATGGGAGATACATCGTAAATCAAAATCAATCAGCTTCAACCTGTATTCCGCACAAGTCAGGGTAGGCAGAGCGAAGGAATGGTAATATAAATTTAAATAAATATTTCATTTCCTTAAGTGGAGAACCCACAACAAGCCATGTGTACAGTCACACTTTGTGCTGCACCGTGGCATACATTTGAGATCTCAAATTTCTTCATATCATTTTATAATATGTATAAATATATATGTATATTTCAAGAAAAATGATTCTTTGAATTAACTCTTTTGTTTCTGAGACATCAGTCACTCACTAAAATTTTAGCAAACTCTGCTTGGCCATTTATAAAGAAGTAACCTACGTTTAGTAGTGAAAGGAATTTTGTCGTAAACGTTATTACAAAATTCAGTTAAAAATCTAGCAGCGGAAACTGCATATTGAAGTGCTTTCGGAGATTATATTTAGAATTTAAATGTGATACTATTTCCTTTGCTCTGTAGTTTATAAATTGTATAGTTTATTCGAGAAGTTTTTAGATTTTAAAAAAATAAATCTTTAAAATATTTGACTTTGACAGTATTTTCAAAAATAATAATAATAAAGATATATTAATTTTCTTTAATAAATTTTTCTATATGTTTTTTATACACACAACGAAAACAGAAAAACAAGGCAAAGAGAACCTAGTAATTCCGCGGAAGTTGTTGAAGCATTGCGTGTTGAGCGGTGAAACTCAACGCTGACAATTATCCTTGGTGCCAGGGCAAAGATATGAAAATATTAATAAATAATAATTCATTTTTTAGAGTGGGGATTGAAGCCACAACCGATACGTTACAGGCACACCCCTGTAAGCCTGCACCATGACGGCCTCGAACATACTCTTAATAATAAAAAAATACTAGTATATAAATAAACCACCAACAAGAGAACAAGTGAATCTTTTGTTTCATATCATTTGTTGCTATCAAGTGTGGTAATTCAACGAGAATGCGGTTGAATTGATTCGTTGACTCCGAAACACGATACCGATTGAGTTGCATCGATCGCATTCACGATTCAAATTAGTTAAACGTAGAGTAATCTCTATGACTCGATCGGAATTGCCGCATATTGAGAGTAAAAACGGTGACGATTTTAGTTCTATAGTGTTGGGAAATAAACAGAAATTGATTGTAGAAATTTCAATGCAATTTAATGAAAATAAAAGTATGAAATATTTCTTTTCCTTGAATGCGAATTGAACCGACACCCTTTCGTCTGTACAGTCGCACGGTTGTGCCAATGCGCTATATATGTTAATTTTATATTAAACATTGCTCTATTGTAGCAACGTTAATAAGATTATTTTTAATGAAAATTATATTAAATAACATGAATAAAATCATAAAATTAAATGAACATATAAATAAAATTTTAAAAAAACTCAACACGCAATACCTCAGGAATTTGGTGGAAAATGGGGAACGGAGTGTCTTAATACTAGGTTCTCTCTATCTACCCTGCCGTGTACGGGATACAGCGTGAAACTGATTAAAAAGATTAAAATAAGGGTTGTTAGTTTTTATTAATGGTTTTCAAAGACAATATACAAGTTATAAAAAAAGGAAAGAAATAATAAAGTACAAATTAATGTGTTAAATATGTAATTTATATTGTGAGTTAAGAATAAAATAAAATATTACTTCAATATTTAAGAGATTGTGGGTTATTTTTTTAATTAAAATAGAAAATCACATGGGCAAAGCCCGAAGAAATGAGCGGAGAGCTATTGTAAAGATTTGAGCTCTTTCAGTGTAATATTTCTAAAATGTGAAGAAAGGAGAACTTTATCACTAGGTTCATTTATCCCAGAAAATTTATAAGAATGTTGAAAAAAAAAGTTGTATACATTAAAGCTGTAGACAAAATCCTGCAGTCACTATCTAAAGCGAAGAAACTTTTTGCAGTTGTCGATTAAATGAAAGCCAACTCGAATTTATTATGGAACTGAAAAGGGAATAAGGAAATTGGAATAAACATTGAGCCTTCAGAGTACTGTAGAGAATTGAAACGTGGGTAGTCAAGAAATTTTAGAGCAGCTAAATATATAAATGATGCTACAACGATTACAGCTCGCAGACAGGAAAAAATAACATTGAAATAAAACAAGTTTCTGCGTTCTCTCAAACGTTCTAGGTATATTTGTTTTGAAAATTGCAGGTGAAACTCAGTTACGATTTTTATGCACAAAGTTTGGTGTTGCAACTTTATGCATTTCGCAAGGAGTGCACACAAAGAACTGTGGACTTCGCACGAATCGAGTTTCTCGGATAAAATTTCCTCAGAATGGAGTGAAAAGGCGTCTTACACATTCAAGTATCATTTCTTATTTGTTCAGTTAGCATGAAGGTTACGTAACACGATAGAATTATTTTATATGTCGTTGTGGTGCGGTAAGTATTCTAGATAGATAGATAAGCACAGTTGCTGTGAGTTGGAATTCAATTTGGTGGAAATGTTTATTTATAATACGATTGTAATCTAAGTGTTCCTGATAAAACTGATTGCATTGTTTGGTTCTAACGGTAATGTAGCTACTATGGTATTTAGGTACTCTTAGGTAGATGTTAGTTCAGTAATTGATTAATGCAAAATAAAAAAAAATCAAATTATATGTAAGTGATTTTTTAATTTCTTTGTAATTTACACTGTTTTCGGCACTATTTTGTATTCTGTACATAGTATTGTAGATATAGGGAGCCTGGGAACCTAATGTTAAGTCACTCTGTTTCCCATAAACTTATAAATTAAAAGAAATATATTACTTGCATTTAATTCTTTATAACTTTCATTTATTTTATTTTTTGTTTTGTATAATATAAGTAATAGTTCTACGAGTTCTGCGTTGCAATTTGAAGCTTTCAAGTATCCCATACACAATCGTCCTGACCAGCATTGACAGACCAATTTTAGCGGGACGTCCTGATTCTTAGCCCAAAGTTATCCCGCTTTTATTACACGCACTTTGAGACATCTTTTTAAATAACATTTCAACAAACAACATTTTAATAAAACACCAGTATTTTAGTGGTAGTGGTGCAAAATAAAAAGTGCAGCATTACCGATTGTATCTGGGAGTGATTTAGAAACATTCGGGTTGGGAACAAAAGCGTTTATTTCAGCCACAAAGCCTCGCCTGCTCATAAATTACACTACTCCTTTATACAAGTGTAGCGCAGTATATGTTAGTGGAGGTACATTTAATGTCACAAGTTAGCACTTCGTAACGTAAACAATTAGTAGAAAGACACTAAACTTTGACTTGACACTAGAAGAGACTTCTTCTTATTGGCTATAAATATTGTGTAAAATGGTTAAATAGTCTTATTAATATTATAAAGCCAATATTGTCTTATCCTATTTCGAGAACAAAATTATAATAAAATATTGTAAAAGCGTCGGTTGTGGGTGTTCCCCACTTGGGGAATTAAATATTTATTATTTTTATTTCTTTGATATGGTAACGAGGCGAAGTGCAGCGTTAAGTTCCGCCACTCACACAGTACTGAAAATAAAAATCAGCGGAAAGTGGGGAACGGAAGTGTCTTAATGGGAACGGCGTTTTTTAAAAGTTCATGTTCCCTCTGCTTACCCTGCTATGTGTTTTTTTTATAAATGTCACTAGTCGTATTTGAATTACTACTTCTTTCAACGATCATGATTTGATTTGATTCAGAATTGTCCCAAATACACAATATCTGTGAAACTGAAATTTGAATTTATGTACTAGCAAAATTTTAAATGGCGTAAATGATAAGACTATCGAATCGAGATTCCAATTATTATTTGCCGGTATATAATTTTAACAAGAGATATTTTTAAATTAGTTGTTTCTATAAAATACTCTTTTTTATTTGATATGCGTACACCCTTACAAAGGAAAATATAATTTTATTGATATTTGTTGTTTTCTGCTATATGCAGAATAGGCGTAAGTAAGTCTGCGTTTTTAAGTATCATTATTCTTTTTCAGCTTCACGCTGGATCCCGCATGTAGCAGAATAGGCAGTGGGCTAGTGTAAAAGCCCTCTGCTCGCCTCCTCGAGTGGAAATCAAACCCATAACCTGTCGCCTTTACAGTCACACTCTTATGCCCCCTGCGCTTCAGTCATAATTATAATGATTCACTTAATAATAATAATGAAAGTGAAAGTGCTCCCAACCACTTTTGTCGTTGATGATATCGAGTTCAAAAACGCCTCCTGAATGTGTTCGTTTTCATTTGTGTAGCGATCCTAAAAGTCACCTCTGGTGTTTACACTATTTTGTCTTGTTATAATTATTTTAACTTTACATATATTTTAATGTGACCAGCATTTAGTATGCCGCAGCTAGTATTTTTTTTGTCTAACTATTGTGTAAATGATTTGAATAACAGAATTTTTTTTCTTATTAACAAAAAATATTGCCTCAGTTTGTTTAAATTTATTTACGTGATATTTTTTATTATATATATTAAATTTAATAAATGGTATAAAGAATTGTCAATATATATTTTATTTTTGTCTTAAATTAAATTAATAGTAAAGATAAATTTCAATTCTATAACAAATGTTAGATAACTTCAAGACAAATTCTTGCTAGAATTGATTAAAGCCTATTCAGCTTAGATACTCCAAAGGTTAATAGGGCTGGCCTCTCCCGCAAACGTCGCCAAAGGAAAGGAATTTCTTGATGAATTAATTAATAATCTTGACTCTCGATTAATTAAACAGGTCTTAGACAGTCTGTGTCACCAGATAGGCCGTCGTCGAACGTAGTGGGCTTATGTACTAAGCTTGTGTTATAATTGCCAATTATATTGGTTCCAGCTCCAATATTTGGTGATGAGCATCTTGTGTTTCTTCAATAGTGTTGATAAAGGTAATGAATTGAGACCACAAAGCGCAAGAGCACAAGCGACGTGGCAGGTTATGGGTTCGATTTGTACTCGAGGAAATTAAATATTGAATATTTTCATTTCTTCGATATGTCATTGAAATGGAGTGTCTTAACATTAGGCTCCCTCTGCCTAAATATGTTCCATACGGGATACAGCGTGAAGCTGATTAAGATAGGGTATAGTTTTTTTAATAAGAAAACTTTAAAATTTATATTTTTAGCTTTTTTAGGCATTTGAATTCAATATATTGGTATTGAGATGTGATCTAGTAATGTAATAAATTGCTATATGATAAAAATAAAAAAAGAAAAACAAATATAATAAGCCATAAGTTTATATATATTTTTATTTTTTTTACTTTTTTATAAAACTTACACTTTTACCGCTTTAAAATTCATTAAAACCAACAATTCTAAGTTTTTTAAATGTTAGCCAACATAGAAAAAAATTAAGTCTTTATTCCAGCGTCCAAACTTTAGACTAAAATATATAAAATGAAAATAGCTGAAAATGTTAAAAGTCGGGTGGCGTGCGAGCTGGTGACAACACGCATGACATGTGCTTCAATGGATTTCCAGTGACTCCATCCTAGGTATGGGATATGAAGATAGCTCAGTTAGTTTTGATGGTTTATTTTGAAGAAGTTTTCACTTCATAAGAAATGTTGTGATGCAGCTTCACGATTTTTCCCCTATGACAGAGAAGAAATAGGGAACATAGCGATAAGACACTCCGTCCCAACTTTTCGCTGAATCTTCGAAACATTGCGTTTTGAGCGAACTCAATGCCGCATTTCGTCTCGTCCGTGGAGAGCAATTAAAAGTAAACTAAATATAATCGTTCCCGCGAATGGGAATCGAATTCATAACCATTGTATTTACAATCGAACCCTCGGATTCCTCACATAAAAATATATAAAAAGTCATACGTCAACTATTTTATTAAAGATCCAGCTATTTCCGGTCTAAATAGAATCGAATAGCAAACAAATAAAATTGTAGCCCACCAAGTGCATTTCTTTTAGCTTTGGCAGAGAATAGGGTAGGTGGTGGTAGTGGTTTAAATTCAGGCGGCGTGAGAGCGGGTGACAACGGCCCTGACACGTGCTTTATTGTATTCTCGTGCTGGATTCAACGCTGGGATTTATAGGTATACAGATGAGTGCACGATGTGATTACAGTGCACATATGTGTCAATGCTCGTAGTTATATATACTGTGTGTATATATATATATTAGTTACGAACCTAGTGATTCTATAATTTTGTTGTTAGTCTGTCCGTCTGTTAAGACCATTTATCTTTAAATAGGTAAATTAGGTATCAAGCTCAAATTGCTGTAAAATATTTAAGTCTACGTTTCCTTAAAGCACAAATAAATCAATAATACGAGCATCTGTTGTTGCTAAATTTCATTTGAAATTCGCTGAGTAATCAAAACGTATAGGGTATATACTATCTAAAATTAAGAACTTACAATTAAAGAAACAAATTCGAATATATATATATATATATATATATATGTATTTCATAGAAAAAAAATCATAACAAGCACATATTTGTAGTCTATTGAGCATTTAAAAAAATTATCGTATCAGATTCGTCTTAAAAAACAATTTTATATAAAATTAATTCTTATGAAATTTTACCATCCAAAATAAAACAATAGTCGAAGGCTGTACGTTCTGCATACGAAGAATTTTATTAAATTTTTCATATGCGAAGTATGCCAGGGAATCGGGATTTGAATATAAAGGTAGAGGTTCGTTCTAAAACTTTGATTTGGATATTATCTAACATATCTAATGTACAAAGTCATTTAAGGTTACCAATTGTCTGTTACTTTTTTTATAAAGTCGGATGTGCTGGTATGATTTTTAGGCAAAACATATATTTATAATGTATTTATAGTTCTTACTCTTATTCTCGATTGCTAAAGAAAGGTTATGATTTTCGTGCGTATCTTGTATGTATGTATGTAATATTCTTTACTATCTCATATCTCCAGAACCGCTGACCGATTTGTTTTAGGTGACATTAAAAAAATCATGGCAGCTGTGGGACGCCATTTTACTTAGTGATAAAAAAATGTTTGGTTTCGAATACCACAATATGGGTATCGAATTCAAGAGCTCAATGCGAGGATTTCAAAATGGGTATATTATGATTATTATTTCTATCATGAGTCCCAACTAAAAATTGAGTTTTATGCAGTCGGGGTTTTTGTTTTTTTCAAATATTTTTTATTAATCTTTATTTCGAATTTGAAGTAAGCGATAAAAAACAACATATTAAATATTATAAATCAAATAAATCTGTTTCGCGCTATTTGCCGCATTTAGAAAGGTAGAGGAGACCTAATGTTGAAACATTCCGTTTTTCACTTTCCGTCGATTTTTTTGATTGCGTATTGAGTGGTGGAACTCAACGCCGCGCTTCTGCCTAGGAGCCAGAGCAAAGAAATTAAAATATTAATAAATAATAATTCATTCCTCCGAGCCAACCTAAAATATATGATGAACCCACAATTGTCGCGTTAAAGTCACACCCTTGTGACCCTGCGCCACTACGACCTCAATGACATTAATATATAGATAAATAAAATATCGATCGTTTGAATTAAATTATTTCAAAATATACCTTTACAAACACAGATTGTAGAGTTAGTGAATTTCATAATTGATTGGCTAATTAAACGAGATAGAAAGGCCGCTAACTTGGCAAGTGGTATCTGTCATTATCTCATGACTGGGTCACACCTGCGCCCCGCAAGTTCCACGTAAGACTGACAAATTGTATGACATTCACATTGGCCAAATCGTGGTGTGTTCCGCCTAAAAATGTAAAGTGACGAATAAATTGCCTAACTGAAATTTAGTTCGGATTTTTATATATTTTATGTTTTTATGTGCGGTCTCTATAGAGCGCAATGGAATTTTTGTAGTAAATTTTGTTATATGACGAATAAATTATTGGTTTTTTATATAGAAACTTTTTCTTTTATTTAATTTCATTTGGGGTGAATTGACACAATACGAGTCGATCGAAATAACCGTCATAAAAAACGAAATGTGTGATGCAAAACTTGTCTTTCAAATTATTAAGATAATACATAAAAAATAAGAAGATTACCAAAACTGTATAAGTAATGATAAACTCAAACGGAAACCGAACTTGTGACCTCATGCCACAAATTAAACAGATTGTCACAAGAATGACTATTATTTTTTTATTATATTGTCAAATTTTGTATAAAATATCTGAAATATTGCCGTTAGCGCGTAATTTAATATTAAATTACCTTCGTAATGAAATATACCTTTGAAATACTATATTAATAGAGTATCCATAAAATTGGAAACATTGATACAAAGGTTTCTTACAAAGAATGTATCGAACACGCAGTAACTTATCTTAGTAGATTTTATTGTTTTTAGTTTGACGATGTATCCCGCACATAGCATAGAGGGCACCTAGTATTCTGACACTCCATTCTACATTATCCGCCGAATTAATTTGCTTATTGAGTGGAAGACCTCAACGCCGCGCTTTGCCTCGAAGAAATGCAAGTACTAAAGATTTCCTCGAGTGCGTATCAAACCCATAACCTATCACGTTTATAGACACACTTTGGGTCCCTGCGCCACGACTGGATCTCCGGAGATGTACTTCTAAATTTTAATATAAATGTATTGTAGGCCATAAATAAAACGAAATACGACAAGAATGGCTATTAAGACGAATTTCATTCGCCGTTCTCGTTTTCATACAATTTTTCGTTTCAATATAACTAAATTCTCCGTGAACATTTAAGACGGTATTTTTCGTTATTACATTAGTATAATTACTACAAGTTATATTTTGACTTCTTTATTTCAAATCTATTTTTTAAAAGAGTAAGAAACAAACAAAGATATTGCGTCTTGTCTGCTTAAGCTTAGTCCCACGCTTTGTTTAAACGGTCTGGAAAATATATTTCAAGCTTTAAATTCACAACACCAAAATTGAATTTCAATCCACAACTATTATATAGAAGGCAAGTACAGTCCAGCTGGGCGAAGACAATATGCATTATATGAATATTTTTTTAATATAATGTCTACCATATTTTAACTGTAACAGAAGTATGATGTTCGGTAAGGTTCCATAGCACTACTCTTCCTACAAAAGAAGGTAAATTTTAATCTGATTAAATTAAATGTTGATTTAATTATTTCTTTTTTTGAAAAAAAAATGTAAATAAAAACATAGTTTTTGTACGTATCTCATGCATTGAATAAAATACGTTTTCAGGATCAGAGACGAACATTCATCTTTTGTTTCTTTCAACGGTATAACGATTTTTATTATTTATATATATATACATATATATATATATATATATATATATATATATATATATATATATATATATATATATAGTGAGCTATCACATCGCGGCTTAACACTTTAAGTACGGTCGGATCTCTATATATTATGCACCTTACGGACACCCCACACGAACTAATGCCATTTAAATTAAACATGCCCTGTGACTTCATGTCTGATCAAAAGCCTAAAATCGATTGTAATTTTGAAATATAATAATTCAGTGCTGTGTTATAATTCAATTTTTTTAACAAACATACATTAGGAATATTTTTTATGTATATTACGTATTTTAATGCCGTTTTTATAAGGTTACCAATACATCTTCAATCATGATGACGAAGTAAGCTGGCATCTTGGAAAATTCAATTATATTACTATCATTTAAAATAAAATCTAAATGTACTTTAATTTTATTTTCATCAAAATAAAACGTCCAGTAACGTAGCTATAAACCAAACCAAAGGAATAACATTTAGCTGCACAGTATTAATAAAATAAAAAATATTTGCAATGCAGATCCCTCTCAGATCTCTAGAATACTTTAGCGACAGTATAAACTTATCTCTTTTGACTTTTCAAGTATTAAGTTCGAAAGTAAAGATCATTGTTTTGTCTTACTTTGGCTTTATGGGTACTTATTGTTGAAGTGGGTATCTCTCTTCGAATTCGTAACTACGCGAAATTTGCATTTCGCTATCAGTTTTATTTTTATCTTTAGTATTATTGTTATTAATTGAAATAATTAAATTATATCGTCGTCGCTCAGATAGAGTGATTGGGAATGCAATTGTTGTAGATGTTTTATATGTAAGAGCTGCCTTGGTCTGGGATAAAGTTGGTCTCAGAAAGTAACTAGAAACTTTTATCAGAAAATGTAAAATGACAATAATATAACACAAATAAATGTAAAAAAAAAACTAACTAAAACTGAGGCCATCGTGGCCCAGAGGCATGAACAATTGATTGAATCGAAATGATTGTAATCGCAATGCTACGGAGAATGAAGCCACCAGGTATCAGGTTCACACAGATTCAACGTGTAGCTATAAAAAATTGAGAACATTATGTGTAAGGCAACTTTACTACAAATCTCAGTGCACACAACACAGTTTTGCTCTTCTACATCTTATTTAAATAAGTAAGTAAGATTAAACACTAATTAAATAATAAATTCTATTTACTTCGGGACACGTTTCAAAAGCTTGTCTTTTCATGATTATTCAGATGCAGATTGAAAAGTGAACCGTATTGAGTCCGGAGGGGTTGCATCAATTATGCACAACAGCAAATAGCTTGTCGATTTCATGTTAAATTATATTTTTTATAGCGTAACGCTTGATTCTATATATAGCTGTATAACTGAGTAGGCAGTGAGAACATAAAAGCTAGTGTCGAAACACTACGCGCTACTAGCTGCGCTTCGGCTTTCCAGAGTTGAGAATCAAAAATGATTTATTTTCACATGTGGGGATTGTGTCTACTTCATTTACAACCAAGCACTCTACGATGCACCTTTTTGCTACGATGGTCTCAATTGAAATTGTATATTTATTATATTTTTTAAAATTTTGTGTATAATAATGTTCGTTGAACGTCACTTAATTTGTTTGTTTAGAATAACATTATTCCACAAAGCGTTTCGTCAAAACTCTTTCGGGATATGTTTTGTATGTACACGAGATTAAAATAATTTAAGGATATAATTCTTCGTAATAGTATGCATGTTTTATAATTTGTATCGTATATAAATCAGCTCCACATTGTATCCCGCACACAGCGGGGTAGGCAGACGGAACCTAGTGTTAAGACACTCCGTTTCCAATGTTCCTATAAATTCTTTGAAACTGAAATGTTGCTTTACGTTCTTTATGTCTCCCATTCTTCCACCAGGGTGATCGAATGTTTCTAATTAAATATAAGAATAAGTTTATATTTATTAATAATAAAGAAATACATGAAAATATACAAAAATATACGACCGTAGCAACGTCCACACTTTTTGGCAAATTATCAGCAAACGTGTCTTCCTACGGTAAAACCTTCGAGTAAAATTAATCATCATCCTTTCGCAAATGTGTATATTATTTGATACACATTTGCAAAGGTTACACTTTTTTACACTTTTTGTTTTTGTTATGTTTTAAACTTTTTATTTTTGGCGTGGCTTGGTGTGACACTAACGTGACGGTTGTGGGTTCGATCCCCACTCGAGGAAGTGAAATATTTATTTACGTTTACATTTCCATTTCCTTGCTCTGGTGTCGAAGCAAAGCGCGGTGTTGAGTTCTGCCACTCAACATGCAATGCCTCCAGAATTGGGCAGAAAGTGGGGAACGGATTGCTAGGTTCCCTCTGCCTACCGCTGTGTACGGGATACAGCGTGAAGCTGATTTGATTTGATTTATTTTTATTATAAATATATATGTTTACAAGACTACGTACAAAGTACGAATTATAATAAAACTTAAGTCAGAAATATTGGAAAGTTGTTAAGTGAACTTAGATGTATGTATGTTCAAGTTTTAATTAATAATTTAATTAATTGTGCGAGATTGTACCGAACAAATACAAACATCTCGTTTATTTACATACTGCTTTAAAGCATGTTTGAAATACTCGTATATGTGTGTTTATGTGTGTGAATGTTAGACTAAAATTCTGAAAGAGTAAATAAAGTATACTATATAACATAAAAATATTTTGTGTATGTCAATCGAAACAAAATTAATCTCCTTGTCAAATTCAAATTTTAACTTATTTTTATTTTTTTTGGTTCACGCTGTATCCCGCACACAGCAGGGTAGGAGGGAATCTAGCGTTACGACACTTCGTATTCAATTTTCTTGTTAAATCTGAAAAATTATCATAAAAAACAATTATAATAAGTAAAGAAGATACTTGAGAAAAAATATATTTATGGCAATTGGTAATATGAATATCGCTTATCTTATTCAATAATAACCTATTAGGAATTTTCAATAAGATATTAATTCATTGACGTATTTAACAGACATTATTAATATACATATTAACAGGCCTTTTTTTAAAAAAGTGTCTACAGTCGTGTCTCTGTTATACTAAATGAACCAAATATACACAAGTACTGCTGACACTTCGTCTTTACTGTTATTGCAGTAATTATCTAGTTTTATTAAACACAGTTAACATTAAATATATGGCAATAAAAGATACTCCTGTCAAACGTCAGTAAAGCGCGATACAACATTAGCTGCGCGCAAATAGTTCATAGTTAATTCGAAGTTGCACGACCCCGCGGAGAGTCGTATGTCTCAGCGACTACGTGCTGCTGAGTTTCTCTCCGTACGAACTCCGTATGAACTATCGATTTCAACTAGACTTTCGGAGTAATGTTGAAATTAATGGCAAATGTATGCTCTGTCAATGTACACTTGTCGTTTTACAATTGCGTAGTATACAGATGTTATTATACTAATATTCCACTGTCTTGACCAAAAATTTATTTTGGCTTCGTATGCAGCAAAAAACCGGTTAACTGTGAGTCAGACTCGCTCATTAAAGACCCTATCGCAGTTTCATGATTGAAGGTCAACGGGAAGTAGATACAACTAATAAAAGTTAATAAACTCAAATTTGCGAAGGGATGTACTCACTCATGTTTGCAATATTTGTTTCTCTATTTGTCCAATAAATTAGCATATTCGTATTTAGTACTCTACAAATAACTGTAATTAAAACGGTAAATATTACTTTTTGTTTGAATCTCACATACTAATGAAACTAACTAACTAATGAAAGCTCATGAAAAATGAATAGAGTTTTGTGAAACAATAAATAAATACGATTAAAATATGACAACGCAACTCGGTGTATTCAGAATGTATTGCGCTCGGCCATTATGTATGTTTTTTTATGGAAAAGGACAAGGCAAACCTGATGGTAAGTGATCACCGCCGTCCACGATCCCGTGTAACACTACAGAAGCTACAGGTGCGTTGCCTGCCTTTAAGGTGGAGGTAGACGCGCTTTTTGAAGGTTCAATTCCACAGTTTCGTGGCGCGTGGAAGGAAGTTCTTATGACACCGCACAGTAGTGGAGTGACACGTATCCAGATGGTGTCGATGATACTTGAGTTTGTGACGGACTGTGCGGTTAAAAAATTCGGCGATAACAATCCCTATGATGAATGTGGTACAGAGCGCACACCGAGGAGACTCTCTCTGTCAAGCCTTTCACAGATCATTGGGATGAGTCAACAGCTCTACGTATGCGATCAAATGGGTCAAATGGGTGCTGATACTGGACGTGGCGATAAAGAGAGTGTTTTGAAAGACTGACGATACGACAAATGGGTTTTTTTTTTGTGGTTAACGCGCAAACTTGTGTCTCCTTGGGATTGAATTGAACCCTTGAAGTTCCTTTCACCCCTCGAGGAGATATCCCCGTTTTGTTAAGAAGTACACGATGTTTGATTTCATTGGTATTAATTAAACAGAACGAAGACATTATTAATCTATTAGATCATTATCTTTTATATTTTTAAATTTAACTAAGCAAATAGAAAAGTACTAATACATATTAGTACTATAGAACTTGTCAAATTCTTATAAATAAAAAAAATCAGTTCCACGCTGTATCCCGCACAAAGCAGGGCAGAGGGAACCTAGTATTAAGACATTCCGTTCCTCAATTTCTGCCAAATTTTGGCCACATTGCGTGTTGAGTGGCGGAACTCAACGTCGCACTTGACCTTGACACGAGAGCAAGGAAATGGAAATATAAACGTAAATAAATATTTCACTTCCTCGAGTAGAGACTGAGCCCACAACCATCGCGTTATAATCAAACCCTTGTACCGCTGCGCCTCGACGACCTCTTCTTCTAAAATATTTGGAAATTATTATAATATTAACATAATATTTTTATTTATTTAATATTTGTTATGTTTTACAATAGTGCATACAATCATACATATATTTAAAGTTATTCTACAAAACTGAGAAAATCTAAATTATATAAGGAGGAGGGTACCAGCACCTCCGGTGTTGGAGAATCCCTCCCTGAGTCTGCTAACTCAGGCTGCCCTTCGAATTCTGGGGAGGGCACTGTACCGCGCATTATTAAACAAAACTGCAGACAAGGCAAACGAGGCGTACGCTCCACGGCAACCCCTACCACCCTAAACGTGGACTTTTGCAATATCAGGGGTTTACATTCCAACCTGAATGCCGTCCACCACCATCTTGAGACGG
>DWGR01000500.1:0-22189 GCA_018247715.1 Heliconius burneyi | reverse complement strand
TGTACCGGCACCAAAATGACCTCTTTCTGTCAACTGGCCTTTCAACCTAATTACCTGATTACAGTTTGAATACACTATCTGTATACGTACTATTTAGCGTTAAATGAAACTTTGAATACAAATGTATGTATATTTAAGCCTTTCATTAGCTAATATTGAGGTTGTATTACTGAAAAGTGTCCGTAAACGTGATGGTTTTCAGTTCGTTGTCCATTTGGCATATTCCATAAAGTGCAGCGTTGAGTTGCGCCATTCAACACGCATAGTCATATTCTCGTAAAAATAAAATAAAACGATAATATAAATTTTGTGTAATATTCAAAGGGTCGTGGTTCACTTAAATTATGTCTAATATAGGATTTTTAGAAATACGTTCCCAATGGGGTTGAAGCAGGACATTCAAACTTCTTTGAAAATGACAAAATTCTGTGAAATGATAATTCTGTATTTATTAAGCAATTTTCAAAAAAGAAGATATACGATATATGTTATAAAATCGATTAATTATCGATTTAACCGTAAAAAACCTCTAAATTTATCGATTTTCCTTGTAAGGTTGACAATACCGTTATGTAGAAATAATATTTGCAATGATTGTAATAGAGCATCATCGATTCTTCTCACAGGCAGCATCTAAGTGCTTGCATTTCTTCAGGGACAGAGTACCCACTTCCCTACCCAAGCGGTGTCGCTGTAATAAAAATAAAAGCCAATAGGGCTAACAGCAATAACCTCATGTTCGAAAAAAAATCATCGATTCTAACTAATTGTATAATGTTATTCATAATGAATGATACATTAGCATTTAATCACTTATTTTTTATAAATTAATTTACATATTTGTATAAAAAATTGTTCGTTCGTATTCAACATTGATTTGAATGTGATGTCTTAATAAACATATTTTTGCTACCTACCCACCAAAAACCAAAAAAAGCGACTGTCCGCGTATCATTAAATTTATTCCATATATATTTAAAAGAATATTATTTTTATTCACAATATTAAAATTAAATCGAACCAGATATTGTTGCTTTAAATTTGTCGACGATAATAAAATGCTTGAGCTCGTTTCTGTCATAAAAATATATTTTTATTAAAAATAACAGGAAAGATTGTATTAATCTATATATTATGTACTATTTATTAAATTTGAAGCTATAGTGGCTGTTTCCAGGCCTCACTTAACGTGAAAGTGGTAGTATGATTTTCACTCGGGGGATAGAATTTTCTTTTTTTTTTCAATCTGGTAAGGAAAGCGCGGCGTTGATTTATGCTATGATATGCAATGGCAATATCTCAAAAATTGGGCAAGAAGTGGGCAAAAGAGTGTAGGCTCAGAAATGGGAACTTCATGTAAAATTTATAATTGAAACTGAACCAGCTAGCTCCAGTCACGCGTTGCTGTAGCAATAAAAACATAAGAATGACTGAGAAGGACGTATGTCAGTAAATCATTTTTGATTACACTCTCATTGATTTATTAAGACTTTTACTTTTCAATTGATGTTTTCTTATTTGTTTGAGTAAATTTTACATCAAAATTAAATAGCTTCTCCAAACATCTAGGATATTGTTTTTTTTATGGAATAGTGTTTTTTTCTAAAGACATGGCACCATCATCTAATGCTATGTGATCACCGCCACCCACGATCCCGCGACCCACTGGAGGAGCTACTGGTGCGTTGCCAGCTTTAGAGGTGGTTGGGCGCCGGAACCCTAATGCAAAACGCAGTGGCATAAAGCCACTATTTCACACCGGTTTTAAATGTGGATAAATGTAAATTATAATCATTCTGCAATAACGTAATTGCACTTGTGTATAATATGAAATTTGAATTCACTACCATCGATTGGCCTACCAAATGCCACTGTACCACAAGTTCCATAAACTATACAAAACCTCTAACTCTGGCCTCACAATATAAATAATGTAGCGACACAGCCTTTTATATACAGTATTCCTGCCTACACCTTGCGAAAAGAAAGAATAATACGGGGTTAGAATAAATAAGGACGCACAAAACAACATATTACGTTTGGACGTGACCGATAGTAGGTACAGTGGTTGGACATTGTCAAGAGCGAGGTATGTAATGACCGATTCAAATCAGTTTTCTAGTTAATTAGAAATAACTCAAATATTCTCCGAGTGCAAACTGAGGCTACAATGGCCTCATATAAAAATATTTTTTTGATTCTGTAACTTTATAAAAATAAAGTTATACTAGTGTCGTGTAAAACGCGGCGTTAAGACCCGCCACTCTACACGCAATGCCTTCTGAATCTGACGGAAAGTGGGACACGGAAGTCCTTTTTAATGGGAACGAAGAATACTTTAAGTACTTAATAAGTTTCCAAATTCCCTCATCTCTTACATAGCAGGATATGTCCCTCTCCTATCTTGTTTCGTGCGGGATACGGCGTGAAGCTAAAGATAATAAAAAAAATCTATTTATAATTCTCAGTGTATGAAAATTATAATAAATAAACTAAATGTACATAAAGAATGTCTGCACTGAATATATAATAAAAGTTGTGCGATATTTTTAAAATAATGATCGCTCGCGGCCTAACGTGCGACGTGAATCGATCATAGTTTTTTTTATCACATTTTGTCGTTCCATAGAAATTGGCTTACTTTTGCATTATATTATTTTGTATGGGGAAAGTTAAAATGGAGAAATTATTATGGTGATGCCGTCGTAACGCAGTTAGATAATGGTAGGTCTTATGATAGTTTGTAGGTTCGATACCTGTTACGAAAATTGTTTTTTTTTTAATTATTCCCCCAAACTGGCTAAGCAGAAGTCACCAGATAAGCATGCGGCTTTTGATCCCATGGGAACCACCGCATATAAAGTACCTTATATGTTCCTCAACAACTCCTCAACATTCATCTTTCAGTATTAGTTCAGGTCAGATTATATTATATCATTTTCTTGCTACAATCATACAAATTTACTGAAGCATTCTAATAATTGTACAAAATAAAGTATACAAAATCAATATTCTGCCAAGTGAAATGTAAAATGGGACAATTTGGGGCACAATTCACTAACGACCCCATAAGGCCCGTAACGTGCCAATGACAGTAATAAGCTGGGGCGAGCTTGTGGATGAAATAATATTTGTTATAGAGTATTTTGTATGAAAATGTTTGAATTGTTAATGTTGTATGTATTTTATTGGATGAAGATTAAGAACGGAGTACTAGGTGTTACTAGGTACCTCTGTATAACCTTCATATTCATTATAAACGATAAATCATTGTAGAGCAATGGATTTTATTTTTAATATGAGGTTCCCACTTAGCGGAATGAATTAGGGAAATGATTTCCGGCCACTAAACATTCGAAAAGACTTAACACTTGGTTTCCTCTGCCTGCCATTCAAATAATATGACGCTCTCATAATAAAAAAATACTAAAATTATGCAATGAATGATAAAATCTTCAATAACTCTTAAATGGGTTTGATAAATTTCGGCTAAACTTAAATTTTAAAAATAATTAGTTACATCTTTCTTTTTATTCTAAGGGAAATATGTTAAAGTTCCAGCCAATACAGTCCGTTCAAACATATTATGTAGTAGAGAACGGTATAAACATCGATTTTTATATTTCCCTCTATACGTTTTCCTATCATGTACACAGGCCTAAGAACAGTAGAAAATAGAGGTGGCATGTTAAATATTTTTTCTTTAAAACGTTTAAAATGTCAAATATTTTTTGTCTATAGTCAAATTAAAATAACTAAGGGGTTTGGGTATAAAATAGCTTTACACCCATTCTCAATAAATGGACTATCCAGTACAAAAATATTTTGTTTCTGAGATGACTGCGCTTATCTATAGGTGCCCTATAATACCAAAATAAATCCATTACTAAGGCATAATAATCAACAACTTCATTATTACGTAGTGATAATCTATATTATTAGGCTTAGTGTACACGGATGTGTCAATACATGTCTAATCTCGGAGCTTACGGGATATTGTAGGAGGAATCTGTTTGTGGGACTTGTGATCCTTGATAAATATATATATACGAATAATTAGAGTAGTGTAGCTGTTTGTTCAGATTCTGTTAATTTATTAGTTGTCTGATAAAGTAACTTATAGTCGATCATAATGTAATAATGTTAATTATTATCATTTAGAGGTCAGCTGTTGCGCAGGCGTGCGACTCTAAACGCGACAGGCTGTGGGCACGATTCTCAAACGATAAAGTTAAATAAATAATATTTGTCATACGTACAAAAAGAAATGAAATATTAAATTTTTTTATGCTCTCGATCAGATCACGAGGCAATTGCATTTGCACATTGAGTGGGGGAGCATTGTGTTGGCCCAGTCAACTGCGCACTTTCTCCTGAATTAGTGAGAAATTGGGGAACGGAGTGTTTTGATACTGGATTTCCACTGTCTACTTTGACGCTGTAATTATATTCAGATTCAGCAAACAATAAACAAAAAACAAGAGACAGGAACGAGTGTTTTTTCTTTTCCTTATTTTCTCTAATAAATGCAAAAATTAATTAATTAAAGCCAAAAAACTCATGGGTTCGATACCATTTCGATAGTAAAGCATTGATCTATGGCCATATAGATTGAGATCGCTGCATAAATATATGCAATAGCGTATCTCAATTGGGAGATGGAAATTTTAATATAGAGTATTTGATTTGCTTCTTTTTGTGACTGAAATATTCCAAAATATATTAAATTTTGTTATGAAGTATGTTAAATTCCTCGTGGTGCAGTGGAAAAGCGCTTGCCTGTAAACGAGATAGTTGTGGTTCGCTCCCTGTTTTCGGGGGAATGTTTATATTTTAATTTTTTTTTTTGAAACCAGTCATGACGTGGGGCACAAATGTGTGACTGCAAAAGTGACTGGTAGCGGGTCGATCCTCACTCGTGGAAATTAAAAACAGTCATTTAAATTCATATATTCATTTTTTTGCTCTGGTGTCAAAGCAAAGCGCGTCGTTGAGTCCCACCACTCTATGTGCAATACTTTCAGATGTCGGCGGAAAGTGGAGAACGGAGTACTAGTACGAACTAAGCACTAGGTTCGCTTCTTAATACAGCGTGAAGCTGATTGGATTTGATTTATTTCTCTTTTCTAGATGTTCCAGTGCTATGTGGTGTGGTGTAGTGGTGTTCTCTGTCTACTATAACAGACTATTTATGCGGCGTAGAGATTAGTCAGAGAGAACTAAGGAACTAAGTAAATATTAAATTCGAATTTATATTTATATTAACTACAGGAAATCGAACCCACAACCCGCTCACAGTTGCACACTTGTTGACACATTCATAGGTAGGTATAAAATATGAAACACGTACATTTAAATAAATGATTGTATTTAAATCAGTATAACAAGTAAGTTTTAATTGGACGGCGATGATAAACAAAGGGAACATAATTGGTTTTAATGATTAACGGTGAGTCTTCAGGCAAGTTAACAAAGCTCTAAACGACCTCAAACTTTTCTAGGGCGAACTGCTTTCTCTATCTAGGAGTGAATATTTTGTTTTATTTTACTGAAGTGTAATAATCTGGTGAATTTTAATTTTTTTCCTAATCTTGTATTAATCTTAAAGATCTTTTATCATGCCATGTGGCTAAGTAGGTTGTGCTCATTAAAAAATAACAGAAAATTATGACAAAAACTGAAGTATTGATTTGGATGAGAGTATTCTTTAACTTAGATGTACTTGATTTAAATTAAAAAGAATGATAACGATATCAAATTTTTAACTTGATTTACGTTAATCTGTAAATCACCATTTTTTAGGTTAGTTAGAAAATTTCTAATAAAATCTATAAAATCCTCTTCTTCAGCTTTAAGCTGTATCCCGCATGTATCAGGATAGGCAGATAGAGATTAGTGTTAAGACACACCGCTTCCACCAGGTAGACACCAGGGCAAAGAAAAAAAACTAAATACTTAATTTCCTCGACTGGAGATCGAAGCCACAACCTTTTATTTTACAGTCACTCTGGACCTAATCTATATTATTAATAGCTTACCTCAATCTGTATACTGGCAGCTCGATACGCCCTATCCGCCGTATTCTGAGCTTGACACGTGTACGTTTGATTATGATGATCCTGCTTAGGTGTCATTCTTATAATTGATCTGGTAAGGAGAGAGGTAAATATTAAGTTACATTTACGATTAACTATGTAGATACTCAGAGATATTAAATAACGTTTGATTGACATTTAATTCGATTAAGCCAATGTTTATATAAAATATGTTTGCTAAAGCGAAATTACAGTTTTGTAGGGTAGTTATAACAAGAATTGTAAAATTATACCCAAATTGAAGACGGTACTTTCAAAATATTGTGAATAGTATTGTTTTTATCTGAGACTTATGCCTATATGCACGTAGTAATTCTGATTTAATATTCAAATATCATAGAAATAGGTACATAACCTTTTTAATGGGTGAACTTTTTAATTAATCTTATCTGTTTAATTCTTATATAGAAGTTAGTAAAGAAAAATAATAAGAGTAAAGCTTACAAGTAAATTTTGTACATTCTATTCATATCGACGAATATACGAACATATATTATTAAGATATGCTAAAACATAAATTACATACCTCGCAGTAAATCTCTGTCCATCAGTCAAAGGCTCCACAGTGTAGGTCACACCCTGTGTCAAAACACCAGCGTTGCTGTCCACCCACGTGATCTATGAAGTTGAAATATTAATTGTATATAAGAAATCGGCTAAATCTTAATTAAAATAAATTGGGCTAGAATTTCAGCATTAAAAATATTTATCTTAGAAAACGTTTCAATATTTAAAAATATTTATACTGAACCCGTATTTAAGCAATAGACATACAACATACATATATAAATAATACAACATAACTCTCATTTTGAACTTCGCCTCAGTCGGTCAAAAAAAGACAAACGTAGTTTGGAACTTATCAGTGAACACAAAGCATATAATTAATTTTAAAGCAGCTTATTTACTTGACCTATGCAAGCTAAATAGTTGAATGCATTCTAACTCAAATATAACAATTTATTTGATAATTAATAATTAATTTGAATTTGATATTAATTGAAAATTTAAGGCGATATCTATAATTTTGCATCTGTTGTTTTTACGCTTTCCAGTAGGCAGAGAGAACCTAGAGTTAAGAAACTCTATTTCTAAATCTACATTTAACATTTCTTTACATACCAGAACGGAGAAAAAAATAAATGTTATCATTCCCCTGAGTTGAATTTAAACCTTAAACTTTCGCCTTTCTAAATAAGCACTGACTGCCCTACTGTGCCAAGATGGTGTGATGGTATAATTAGTATAATATTTAATATTCCGCCGACCTGTTCTAATATGATGCTACCTTTCAAAATCGAAGGTATGTTTTTAAAAAATATTAAAAATAAAAAAATACTAATTTAAAAAAATCTACTAATTGAGGCTGTCGTGGCGCAGCGGCACAAAGGTGTGACAGTAACGTGACGGTTGTGGCTTCGATCCCCACTCGAGGAAGTGAAATATTTATTTTAGATTATATTTCCATTTCGGTGTCGAGACAAAACACGGCGTTGAGTCCTGCCACTTAACACACAATGCCTCCAGAATTCGGCAGAAAGTGGGGAACGGAGAGTCTTAACACTAGGTTCCCTCTGCCCACTTTGCTATGTGCGCAACAACAACAACGACGGTCAACGGTCTGGTAGACAAAGTGAACCTTTTTATTTCTGTCACTCAACACGCAGTGCCCCGAAGTCTAGCGAAAAAGAAAGAACAGAGTGTTTTAACACTAAGCTTTCTTTGTACGTTAAAAAGATAGAAATGTATACAAAATTAAAAATAATCTTTTGAGCTTTATATAAATAAATATTGACTACATTCTTTAAACACAAATTTAACTCTATTTACAATTAATATTTCAAACTAACAAGCACAACCCGCCGCCCCCCGGAGACCGTGTTCCGCGACGTCATATTCAATTTAACTGGAAATCGCGAAATATATCTATTCATACAATTTGAATGGATTAAATGAAACATGTAGTTCGAGCCAAGTAAATTGGACCATGGCTTTAAGTAAATTGCTCAGGGGAACGCTTGTGAATATGAAAAAGTGGGGTTGACTTTTAAATGGTAGAGCAAAAATCTTATCGTTATCGTTATATATGTTAGTGTCTTTAGTGATTTTAAATTTTTAACCAACTTAAAAAAGAAGAGGTTCTCAATTTGGATGTTTTTTTTAATAAATATATTTTTCGTCCAGTATCAAGCTTCATGTCAATCATAAAGGTAGAGGGAACCTAGTGTTAAGGTATACGTTATATTTTGTATCTAAGAGTTATACAGTGAATAATGAAATAGAGAAGTACGTCTTTTACCTTCACGCTTTATCCCTACAGGGATATTTCATTTAAAAATAATTTAACAGACATTAAATATGAATATCTTTATACACCATCCATTCGACTTCTAGAGTTTAACTGATAATTAAAACGACAAATTAGAAGGAAAACTCGTAAACAAAATGCATAACAAATAATAAATCTGAGAACAAACTTGTAAAAGGGGTAAAAAGTTAGAACATTTATATTTAAACTGAGTAATTTTAGCAACAAAAATGTTTGCAAGTCGTTCACGAGGCGCTGTTAAAACTTAACGTACATTAATTAGGCGTAAACGCACTTTTTTATTTGGACGTGTTATATTATTGTTTGCTTATAGATACAATGGTTATGGGTTCGAATCAAACTCAGGGGGAACAAACAATTTTGGCATTGAGTCCTGCCACTCGGAGGGTCTTGATCTCCTGTCTACTCTGCTTTATGTGTGATATAGCATGAAGATAAAGAAATAAAATAAATTTAATTGAAGACAGTGAATGAATGATGATTAATGATACAATGTAGCAGCGTCTGTGGATTCGATTGAAATTCGGAAGAATGAAATATTTTCCCTTATTTACTAGAAAATTCAAATTTAGGTGGAAAGTCACAACATTATGTTGTCTATGCATAGTCTGTTAGAAAGTGTAAAGCTAAATAAAATGCTTTACTGTACAGATTTAGAATTTAGGAGGAACTTTAATGAATCAACGTCTTATATGGCGAAGTTTAACGCACCGCACAGTTGGACCCTTGCTATTTATATTATATCAATTATATAAAATAATAATAAGCCAAAATAATAAAAACAAATGAAAAAAAAAAATTATTTTAATTTTTATTATTATTAACAGTCCGTCGTGGCGCAGCGGCACAAGGGTGTGACTGTAACGCGACGGTTGTGGGTTCGATTCCCACTCCAGGGAGTGAAATATTTATTTACGTTTATATTTCCATATCTTCTCCAGAATTTGGCAGAAAGTTGGGAACGGAGTGTCTTTACATGAGGTTCCCTCTGCCTACCCTGATGTGTGCGGGATACAGCGTGAAGTTGATTTATTTATTTCATTTTATTATTAACAACAACAATTTTGTTAAGGAAAAAACTAGGGCTCATTAACCATATGCATATTTGAGGTATTTCCATAATTACAGCGCCCACATTACATTTATAATTCATTTTTCGACGGCGGAATTTGAACCGAAGTACTAAAATGTTGCATTATTTAAATTTTAATGAATGACCACAACTGTTTCGCATTAATTAAGTTCTTACTTTTGTAGCATGAAATACGAAAATTCTTATTTTTTTATACATATATGATATTCAACAGGGCAGAGGTAACCTAGTGTTGAAGTGACACTCACGCTGTATCTTGCTCATACCAGAGTAGACAGAGGGAACCTGGTGTGAACCACTACGGCTTTTCCATTCACTTTTTCATTCACTTAGGATTGAATTCGAAAACATCCTTTGCGCAGAATATTTACCCACTGAGCCATAGTGGTGTAATTTCTTTATTAAACCTACACTAGTGACGATAATTACAGGTTTAAAGTTGGGCAAACGTTTTGTAAACATGTAGACAGACGTACAGTATAATTAAGGAGGGCTTATCACTCCTCTTTAATTAGACATATCAGTTAGTTGGTAGTTTTTAGCCTCGCCAAGGTAAACAATATATAATATATAAATATTTTAAAAACACTATGTTCCCAACTTTCATCTGCCTCTCCTGGTAAGTGCGGCGTGAAGATAAAATAAAGAAAATATATTGTGACCGTTGTGGTGCAGTGGCATAACGTCTGGCTATACACACAATGTTTGTGGGTCGTAACATTTCCACTCAGAAGAATAATAATTATTTAAATTTTCTCCCTCTCATAAAAAGAGAGAGAAAAGGCGCGGCGTTGAAAATTGAGGAACTAACTTAGCGTTAGGTTCCCTCTGTCTACCCAACCATTTGGTAAATACAACGTAAACATATTAAACGATATTTTTTAAAAACTAACATTACTCAATGCCTAAAAGGGTCAATTTCATAACAATATTAATACAATGATCACCCACCTCGGCGGGTGGTTTTCCACCAACGGAAATGCATTCCAATTTGATTATTCTGTCCTCGGTGGTAGAGTGGAAGTTCCCTTGCAATATCTTCGGTGGCTCCGGCGGTACTAGTACTGTGAGGCGGGCGTATCGTGACCTAATTGCGGGTTCACCTGTACAAAGAAATTTTAATTTATTTTCACTGTTGTTTATCGCTTATGTATATATATATAGAGATGAATATGTTTGTGTTTTATAGTAATACCTAGTTGTAGTAACTGATGCTATATTGTTAAAGGATTTTATGTGTGGAATTGAAATTTTTCAAAGGGATGAAATTGAAATAATAGCTTTGGGAAGCTATCGCTATAGGAATATAGAACCTAGTGTCGAAAAATTCTGTTTTAAGGTTCCACATTGACATATCCCGAATTGAATGACAGAGATCAACTCCTTACAAAAAAATATTAGCTGTTTATCTTGATCTACTTAAGAAATATACTATACGAGTAATACATAATATGAGTAACGTTCGTTTTCGTTTTTCGATTGAGCAGTACGCTGTGGGCCTTATGGGCCTCTACAGCGTCACCGGGCTTTGGGAGGCCGAGCTAGAAGAGCTAAAGATAATTCTATCAAATAAATGTATATAGAGTTAAAACATATACACCAATATCAATAATAAGAGTCCCGTATGAGTCAATAAAATTTTTATTTCATCCCGAACGAAGTAACGTACAATTCAGTTTCGAGAACCAAGTTAAAAATTTTCACCACCGCACTTTATTATTACATTACTTGGCACTGGAAATATTTTAAAACTCTAATGCGAGCTTTAAACACTTGAGCCAAAAATATTCGACTCTCAAAATAACTAGCGTGTGGCTTTCTCGACTACACAACTTGTGAGCTTAGTAAATTTAAATATTTTTTGGAAAAAAATGCAGTCTTGGAAAATTATATATGAAAAATGTTCTTTATATCTTGTTAGTGTGGCTTTTACTTTCAAAATACGGTGTTGAGTGATGGTTTAAGTCCTTAACGTTCTTTTTTATCGTTTTTGCGTTTTCCCGTATAAGAGAACTTAGTGTTAAGACACTCCGTTCGATCACTCTCTGCTCAATGTTGGAGACTTCGTTTGAAATGGTGGAATTCTCCACGTCGTGCTTTAGCAAGTACATAAAAAAATTTTGAAATTTGATAATTCCCACGAATGGTAATCGAACTCATAATCATATTCATCATCTCGTTATTAGTTAGACGCTGTCAGACTTCGCTACGACGGAAGGTAGTGAATGCTCTGGGGTGCACTTTTCAGAACACGTGTTCACGCTAACATGTCAAGTAAAATACAACATATTCATATCTTTATACAATTGAAATGACAATTTTCAAAAAATATTGTTTCTTATGAATCCTATACAAATTAGACAAGGCTTGATGATCATTTCTACATAAAATTATAATATAAAGTTATATAAATTAGTTCTAAGCCAAGAGATATACCAAGGCAGACTTTAGTTATGTTTCCTGAAAGTTTCTCAGAGCATACAATTTTCAACCTGTAAGAACCGTCAAGGAATATAAACTTTAGATGGTGGTTATTTTAGTAGATATTAGTTAAATAAGGTGCATAAAATAGTGCTTAACTTCCCTTAAATTATTAAGCCCATTTTATTTATATTTTCTGGGGAATAATATGATTGCTTTAGGTTCCCTCTCTTATTATTTTACTATTCTTATCACATAAGTTATATATATCAAATACAAACAAACTTCCATCGCCTAAAATGTGAAAGCAAGCGTGTATAACGCTCTAAGTTTTGTAACAGGCGCTGTACCACTGAGATACAGAAGTTCAGGATTACAGGCTTAAATATAGATTTGTGAACTTTAGTTACTAATTATATATGATACGAGGCGAGTCTTGGCTTTGGCGTGTATGACTGTTTGTTCTCATATAGATTTTTTCTAGTTTCACGCTTTATCCCACATATAGAAGGGTAGACAGAGGGAACCTAGTGTTAACACAATCCGTTCCCCAACTTGTGCTCAATTTCCTAGAATTTTTTAAGTGGCGGAATACAATGATATAAGTAATATGATATTAAGTTTAATATTGAGGCCGTCGTGGCGCAGCGGCACAGGAATGTGACTGTAAAGCGATGGTTTTGGGTTCGATCCCCCACTCGATGAAGTGAAATACTTATTTTTTTTATATTTCCTTTTCTTCGCTCTGATGTCGAGGCAAAAGCACAGCGTTGAGTTCTGCCACTCAACACGTAATGCCCTCAGAATTCGGCATAAAGTGGGGCACGGAGTGTTTTAAAACTAGGTTCCCTCTCCCTATCCTACTCTGTACGGGATACAGCTTGAAGCTGATTTTAATTTATATAAGTAGCTAATCTAAAATCACGTACGACTAATCAAACCGAGCACAAATTGCGTATTCGTTCGTAGTACATGAAAAGACAATATAGACGGAGTTGGAATAGTTTTCTATGAAGGAAACTTCCAACCAACTCAGTTCCAAAGTTAAATAGTACAAAGTTGTACAATTTACCCGCAAGCTAGTTGTCCATTGTAGTCTGTAGATAAAAAAAACCTCCAGTTACTTTTATGTAAATCTTTATACAGCTTTCGTTTATTTTTAGGGAAGTAGTCTTCGAAAGTTTAGATCTTCTCGACCCTTTGTGGTTCCTGTGAAGCTCGTTGCTACTTAATTAAAAGCTAACGACAGAGTCTGATGGTTTTTTTTAAGTTTTGCTAAATATTTCATGATTTAGAATTTAATAGAAATACTCGTATGTTTATTTTAAATTTGAATTTTATTATAAAACTAGCGGCCCGCCAGCGGCTTCGCCCGCTTGAACTACTTGATCATAATAAATAGAATTAACTGACAGTCATGACAGTCATGTGTTGATGTATTGACATTGACTAATTTAATTTACTCGTTCGAATACAGCCTTAAGTGTCAAAATATTAATATGGGTAAGGCTTTAAATTCTTTGTGAAATAACTGTATTGATTGCACATTACAAAAAATACCCAAATCAAATCGAATAATCCAATATCGAATTCAAAGTAATTAAATGAATCGAATATTCTATCGTATTAATCTTTCATTGACGTCCCGAGTGTTGCAACAGTCATCTCGTATGTAAAGTGTATCGTTTATCAATAATTAAATTAGACAATAGAAGTAAAAATATATAACACCACATTTAGAATTTTAAAGTAAAATGGTAGTGTTTATAACACATAATACAAATACAGAAATAAAAGGAAAAATCTTCGCAATGAGAAATCTTTCATCTTGTCATCAATTTTATCAGCCTATCTCACAAAAAAACGAGAAAATCGTAAAATCTCACCATATTGCACCTAACTAATTCTCCTATAGGAAAGTTACAAAAAACTACGATAAAATAACACATTAAAGATCGCTTAACGCACAACTTACGTAAACTTGCCACGGCTCGATCGTGTCAAAGAAAATACTTTATAAAATCCAAAGTCGGTTAAACTGAAGTCCTGTCATTAAGTTCTGATTGAGTTTTGATACTAGTGAAATTTTCTGGATTAAATTAACCAGGAAGTTGGTGGGAGAGGATTTTCCTTAATAAAACTTTATTAATCTAGGCTAGATTGGTATTCGATAGTCTTCTTTCACACTTTGTGATATGAGAAGTCAGGAATAATGCTTGAAAAAGGAGTGTTGTAGATCTTTTCCACATTACAGGGTAGGCAGAGGGAACCTAGTGTTGAGGTATTTCATTCTCATTCAGACTTATTTTCATGACAATGTAGATTGAGGGGCGGAACTGTAGCTCCTCTGGTGTTGCACGGGGTCGTGGGCGGTGGTGATCACTTACCTTCAGGTGACCCGAAAGCTTGTTTGCCTTGTCCTTTTACCATAAAAAAAAAGAACTCAACGCCACACCATAGCGGATATATCCGCGACATAAAAAATATATGTATTATACTAAAGATGTTACGTAACATGCTAACTAAAATCCAACTTCTTTTTTAACATTTTTATATGAAATATATAAGAATCATAGAAATTTGATATTCTAACATTGGCCAAACTCATTTGGGTCCCCCAAAGTGATTGGTCCTACAAACAACCATTTCAGCCTCACCAAGGCAGGATTGGCAAAGATAACCTAGTGTTAAGACAATCTGCTCTAATTCTCCAAAGGAATTCCATTCCTTAAGCAAATTTAGACAGTATTAATAACATATATACTAAAAGAGTGTTAAAACATTAAAAAGGTCATATTACACCCAGAAAGCTGATGAAAATATCTGACCATAAACTCAACTGTTTCGGGTTCTATTCCCATTCGCGGAAATTTTTCATCGCTCTGGTAACAAGACGTTTGGCAATAAAAGTGTAATATTTCGTAAATAAGGCAGAAAATGGGAATCAAAATATTTTAACAATAGGTTCCCTGCCTAACCTGTAAAAACAAACACTTAAAACCACTCTTTTCCCTCAATTAACGCAAAATTAATTAATACCTCAACGAAATAAGAGCAGCGATTACTTAAATACTGAGTTTAACTTAAATCTTGGAACAAAGAGAAGCCCATGAGAGGCGTTCGCAGATAAGAATATTTCCAAAGGCAGTGAGAATTTATCAAAAGAACATTTTAGCTTATGTAAATTAATTTTTGAACTCAGCATAGTCTGGTATTTAAAGGATGGTAACGAGAATGACGAAGATACCTTATTGTATGATGTTAAGGAATTGTTAAGAAACTAATCCGACGTATAATGTTTAGACGATTTGGCTAATGATTTGGGTCTTTTGTTGGTAAAGCCAGTTCAAAGTTTGTATTTTGATTCGTGGGTTTGGATGACGGATTCCTGGTAGTAAAGCTTCTGACTTCGTGCGCGTAGGTTTTGGGGTCGATTTCTATTCGAGATATTTAACTACTTTTATTCGATCTGGTAACAAGACAAAGAGTAGTTGAATTGAGTTCCAGCATTCAACACGAATATATATTATGTGTGTACACATATTGTGAATGTATATTTTTCTTATTTATTATATTTATATAAAGCTTAATAATCTAATGTAATAACAATAATTTAAAAATAATTATTTCCCCGAGTGGGCAATGAACCTATAACCATGTCGTGTACAGCCAGACACTCGCTGCGCCACGATGTCTTCATAAAAATAAAATTAGAATATAAATATAAGAAATTGTATATAATAACATAATTTACTACAGTAATCTCTATATTTCACAAGGTTCCGGGCATCATTTTTCATCGCTCATCCAAATTATAGAGTTAATGTATTTATATTTTTGTTCTTAGTCATTATAGATAATTTGAATTGTTTAAAATATGATATACTCGTACTTGAACGAAAAGAAAAAAGTTTATTTCACATTCCACGAAAATTGTAGATACTAGCTGTTAAGGGCGGAGCTCAACGCCGTATTTTGTTTTAACGAGCAGGGCAATTAAAATACATTATTATCATCAAAAGAGTCCATATCGCGGCCCATGGTAGCTTACAGTCAGGCGCTATTCAACTGAGTCACGATAGAATTATTTTTTTCTTTATATATTATTTAGTTCCAATAATTATTAATAATAATAAAATAGTAAACGCGACTGGTTGTGAGTTCCATCCCCACGCGAGGAAATGAAATATTTATTTAAATTTATATTTCAATTTCTTCTCTCTGTTGTCGAGGCAAAGCGCGGCGTTGAGCCCCGCTTCTCAACACGCAATCCGCACCTTCAGAACTCAGGAAAAAGTAGAGAAAAGTGTCTCTTAACAATGGGTACCCTCTGCCTACCCTGGTATATGCGGGATACAGCGTGGAGCTATTTAGTACCACCTGTATTCATTACATAGCAAAGTAGCAGAAGGAACATAGTACACTAGTGTTAAAACACTCCGTTTCCCACTTTCCGTTGGATTCTTCAAGCACTATATGTGTTGAGTGGCGAATCTTAAGTCCGCGTTTTGCCACGTTACTAAAGCAAGAAAATGAAAATATTAAGCAATACATTTCCACGAGTGGAAATTAAACCTACAATATGTCCCGTTTACAAGGGCACACTTGTGCCCATGCTCCACAACCACAACCGATAAATTTTCGTACAACTGATTTTTTAAAATATATTATTTATTTCTTTTGAGAAAAAAAAATACATCAAATTTGTTTTTTTCCCGACTTGCAAGACTCCTCGTCAAATAACAAAAGGTTTTTCTATGACACAATAATATTTATAAATTAAGGCCGTTCTCGGATTTCCTTTTTAAAACGTCAAAAGCTCACAAATACATTGGAGCTTTTAATTAATTTTATAAATGAGTGATAAATTAGAGTTCAAAGAAGATAAAATAATAATTTGTTCCTAATCTCACATTTCCTTAAGAAATACTTGAAATAAATTGTAACCTGAAATCGTTAGGAGTGTTTTTTTTTATAAAAGAAATATTTAATTAGTATGGAAAAGGACATTGCTTTTTTCTATTTAAGTAAATAATATCGAATGTTTTTGTAAAGAGGATTTTTTTTACTGATTAAATTTAGTGCTGGCGTGACGTGACGTGAGACTGCAAACGTAATGGTTACGGGCTCATTCAGGGGAATTAATAATTTCATATACTTCCTATGGCAAGAAAAATCATGGGGTTGAGTGTTTTTTTTAGCTTCACGCTGTATTCCGGATATATCAACGTAGAGGGAGTCTGAGCCTAGACCCATTAAGACACTTCCGTTTACCACTTTTCGCTGAATTCCAGAGATATCGCAAATTAAGTAGCGGAACCTACCGTCGCGCTTTACCTTGTTACCTTTTGGTATTAATTTCTTACTTCTGGAAGAAATGAAAATATAAAAAATTTAATTTCATCGAATGGCAATCGAATCCACAACAACCTTGTGCTCCTGCACCTCGGTGGGCGAATCCGAGTCTCACTCGACCGATGTTGTAATTCTTCTGTTAGAAATTATATTTATTTAACTAGAACTTTAAAAATTATATTATAAAATATATAATTAACATATATGCAATGGACATAATAACTATACAGAATCTTAAAGATCACAATAATAAAACATCGTAGAAAATTACCAGAAATGCCACTAAAATTTCCTTTTTTCTTCTAGTTTTGAAAAGAGCACTCTATATAAGCACCCTCTTAATAACAGCGTTGATAATAACGTAATAAAGAAGAAAATGGCCGGGCCAGATTTTCAATTTATTTAAAACAAACAATTTCCAGATTCTGAACTTAAAACAAAAACAAAATAAAACAAAACAACAATAAAATAAAAACAAAAACAATAGTTTCTTGTAAAGAAATCGAATATGAGTACGTGAAATTTTTAAAGGAAATTTTAAAGTTTCGTTCAAGTGTACTAGTTTAAAGTGTTCTTTATTATTTTTGTTTATTCAAAGAATTTCGTTGTATTGTTTGGTCTCAATATTGTTTTAGAAAATTTTCTCATTTGTTTGATGACTGATAGTTAGGATTTAATAAGTAGTTATAAACTTCGTTGGTGAAGCAAGTTAAGTCGACAGTTACAGATATTGTTTGTAACATTATATTGTTATTAGAAAACAAAAGTAATACAGATCAAAAAAATAATAATTATGTAATTCAAGCGAGCGAAGCCGCGAGCGTGACGTTAGTATTTAATATTGTCATCACCTCGCTCTGGTAACGAGTCAAAGGCAGAGTTGAGACCGTCACTCCACGCGTAATGCCAGAAATTCGGCGGAAAGTGGAGAACGGAAATGTCTTAAGAAAACAGATTATCTTAACACTAGAAGCGCTATGGTAGTATCTGGATGGTTTCTAAGAGGTGAGGGTTCGAGTCCATAAATTATATGTTATTTTTGGGAAAAAAATATTTTTTGTAGCCTAAGTTTGGAATAACACTTTTAAAATGTTAGAAATGACTATGTGTGGACTTTATATCGATAGAATTTTTTTTTAATTTCCATGCAATAAACACTGTCTTCACTCTCATAAATGTCAATTTACAAAAATAAATATTACTACAACTTGAAATCGAATCCACGATATATCGAGTATTGCACATTTTATCAATAAATTATTATTCGCTTAGTCCGTAGTAAATATAGCAACATAGAAATGTTATTATGATGCTTTATGAAGCTAATTTATATAATCTGGTTAGAAGACTTTGTATGAGTTATTGAGGTTAACTTTTGTTATATATTAGTTGATATGTGAATATTTCCTTATAATGTTGCAGAAATGCATTTTAGTATTAAAATGTTTTACTCACACATAAAATTTTTTAAAAATAAATAGATCGAAGCCGTCGTGGCGCAGCGGCACAAGGGTGTGACTGTAACGCGACGGTTGTGGGTTCGATCTCCACTCGAGGAAGTGAAATATTTTATTAACGTTTATATTTTCTATTTCTTCGCTCTGGTGTCGAGGTAAAGTGCGGCGTTGAGTTCTGGCAGTCAACACGCAATGCCTCCAGAATTCGGCAGAAAGTGCGGACCGGGGTGTCTTAACACTAGCACTTTTTTTAGCTTCACGGTGTATTTCGATTATAGCAGGATATGCAGAGGCAACATGCGAACCTATTGTTAAGACAACTCCGTTTTAATTAATACACTCCCCTTCTCCACCGAATTCAATTTCAATTGCATGTTGCGTGGCGGAACTCAACGCCGCGCTTTGTCTCGTTATCAGAACGAGTAAATGAAAATATAAAATATCTTTATTTGCTCGATCTAGTAGCAAGGACTACTACTTACATAACATTTTTAAATGTAAAGGAAACCACGGCGTTGTGTTTCGCCAACGCGAAAGGCGAAAAACTGTTTTTACCTATTTATACGAAAAAAAGCTTGAAGCTATAAGAAAACCGTACTAAATCTAAACTAGAACGTTTTTACGATCTTCAAACATCTGAAATCGAACATTTTCTCAAAGTACTGAATGTAGGCCATTACTAGCATTTTTGTCCCTAAAACGTTTCAACTTCGCTATTGAACCTTAAGGATATTGGATTTAAGTAGTTTCTTAGGAAGTATTCTTGAGAATGGTTCATACTTTTATACGCATATTTCTGTGACTTTAATACTTGTAATAAATTAATTCAATTGTTAATAAATAGTTGGTTAGTTTTGTAACCTTTTTTGTAAAGTAGAAATTAAATTAAGAAAAAGAAATAAGATAATGATTTCCTATTAAATTAGTTGATAGAAATCAATGAAAATATATATTTATGTTGTTCCTTAGCCATTGTTCTGTTAAGATAAATAGAATAATATGGACTGTCAGTCAAAATTTAAAACTCGTTATAGTTTAATACCGCATAAAGCAGGATAGGTAGAAAGAATCTGGTGTCAAATCCAGATTACACTACTTAAATCCTTATGGGGATCTGAGGCTCTTCGTGCCGCGGAGACTGCGTCTGTAAAGCGCGGTGTTGTCAACACCCAATGCCTGTAGAATTCAGCGAAAAGTGGGGAACGGAAGTGGCTTAATTGTAGGTTCCCTCTGCGTACCCTATTATGTGCAAGATACAATGTGAAGTTTTGGAAAAATATCCACTTCGAACCAAATTAGGTAACATATGTATATGTATGTAGATATACATATGGGCGACCACGTTAA
Organism: Heliconius burneyi; assembly: GCA_018247715.1. Taxonomy (NCBI): domain Eukaryota; kingdom Metazoa; phylum Arthropoda; class Insecta; order Lepidoptera; family Nymphalidae; genus Heliconius; species Heliconius burneyi. The sequence goes on along the minus strand of DWGR01000500.1, from coordinate 2,092 downwards.
CTCTTCTAATTGCCACACTTAATCCAAAATTGTTTGTTTTTTCACCACCAATAGAGCTAACAAGCCATTATTTGAAGAACAGCGTGTATAATTATATAGAAAATTATATATCATATCGTGAGATCGGAGTTATGAGAACGCTTTTGAGTATTATCGTATGAATCGGAATCAAAGTAAAATGTTGTAACCTTCATTTGGATATTTTTAATTTTTGTTATATAATTTTTTTTATTACTTTACACAAAAATTATCTAGTGAAATATTACTGTTTTCTACTGCGTTTTAAACAGCTAAGTGCGCGTCTGACTTGCGCATTAAGGATTTTATTTTTTTTACCGTTTTTATAGACATGAACTATATGATATATCTATAAAAATGGTAAAATAAATATGAGTAGGTTTGATTTATGGCTGCAACGCATTATAACGCAAACAAAAATACATCAACTGTCTAACTACAGACAAATAAACAGACAGACAGACAGCTGATTCTTAGTAATAGTATCTTGTTTTATTATTTGGGTAGAGATCCCTAATAATAGTATTTTCGATATGATTTTTTTGATGACTTATAACGGTTATTGATTAAGTACGCTTGTAAAGCCTAATTGACTTGATTATCGGATAAACTAAAAACCATATTGTTTTTATCGTAAGCCTCTTTAAGCACGCCTTTAATAGACCTTTTAATTTTTTATTTACAGGTAGTTCCTTTACAATTGTATAAACAAATGTTAATAATTATAATTCAATTGTTTATGTAAATGAAGAACTACTGATTTGTTTAACCACACAACGAAAGTTAGGACGAAGGAACCTCACAACTTAGTGTTAAGCTACTCCGTTCCCATTAAGACAATTCCATTACACTTTCCACCGAATTTTGGATACATAGCACGGAAGAAGTGACAGCTTCAATAGATTGATTAAAATTTGTTTAGTACATTAGAGTTTAAAAAATCATTATTTGTCTTACTTACCTCTTAAACCTGAACTAACTTGGCACTGGTACTTTGCGTCATCTTCTAAAGTAACGTCTCTAATGTCCAACGAATAATCGCCTGAAACAAGGAATACAAAATTAGAAAAATATTAAAAATAAGTTTTGCATTATATTTCAAATGCAATATTTACGATTTAGGCAGATAGCGGAAGGCGGAGTATTTTCAAATTAAGTTTTCCCGGCGGGTAGTCTTTAAAAATAGTATTTTTAATTTCGATATCAAAGTAACGAATACCGATTTTGCGAATGGGAATCGAACCAACAGACGTCGCGTTTTCAGTCACATTGTCAATAAAAGTATTAAAATCGAATACGTTTCACGCTGTATCCCGCACACAACAGGTTAGGCAGAGGAAACCAAGTGTTAAGATACTCCGTTCCCCATTTTCCACCGTTTCTCCGTTCCCTCTGCCTACGCTAATGTGTGCTAGCTGATTTAAAACCTAATTCAAAATAGAATTAAATCTTTAATAAAGTAAACAAATCAAGATACAAAATCTCGTCTTAATTAACTAAACGAATGATTGCATTGTACTGAAACCTATCCTTCCATTCTAAGCTCTCACAATAAGCGGCCGTCACAATTGACTTCGAACAGTCAACCTCGGTTTACCGAAGCTCGTAATCTATACAGCAAATGTTCGGAATAAATAGAATTCAAGAAAGTTCTCTAATAGTCAAAAGTTCTTGTTAAAACGTCCGACTAGTATTCTATTAATGTTATAAATGTGAAAGTTTGTGAGTATGTTTGCGTGTTCCATTTTCACGCAAAAACTACTGAACGATTTTAGGTGAAACTTTATAGTAATATGCTTATAGGCTACAATTTATGTTTTTCTTTATAATTAAGTTTTAAATAATAGCGAGCGTTGAGTTCAGCCACCCAAAACGCGATGTCTAGATAGTTCGGCGGAAAGTGTGAAATGGAAGTGTTTTAATACTAGGTTCCCAGGTTCCCTCTACCTGTGCGTACAGCTAAAAAACTATACAATCAACATAAGTTTTACCATAATTTAAAGTGTTTTAAATAATTTTCTTCTTTTATTGTCATTGATTTCTCTTTAAATATTACTTAGTAGATGATGATGAT
>DWGR01000499.1:0-22195 GCA_018247715.1 Heliconius burneyi | reverse complement strand
AGTCTGAGTGTAATAACAGTGCTATACACATATTAGATGGGTAATAATTTTTTATTTCAAATTTTGACATAAAATTTTCACTGTCACACCAAATTTTTATCAGAAATAATAAAATAGTGTGCTAATTTATACTGTTCAAGAAAGTCGTCGCTACGTATTATCTCAAAATTTAAAGCTATGCGACAAGATAACAATATGTATGGGGAAAATATGCAAGTGCACCAGTTTGCAGCTAAATTTTCCAGATAAACAAAGACAACAAAGCATCGTCGCGTCGGCGTCGTCTTAAAATAAACTTTAAGAGATTAAATTAATTAGAATAATTTCACAAAAATAGTAAAAATTATTTCATACATTTATTTTTCAAGTTTCGGCCAGTCGTGAGGCAAGGGCACAAGCGTGTGACTGTAAACGCGACAGGTTTACTCGCCTTTGCCCCTCAAACACATTATTTCTATGAAAAAAGACAAAATAAACGAGCGTTCGGGTGACCTGACGGTAAGTGGTCACCGTCGCCCACGACCTTGTGCAACACCAGAGGAGCTACAGGTGCGTTGCCGGTCTAAACATGAAATGCGACAGATTTCATATAATGATTTTATTAGCGAATATTGTATAATGGTATGTTGAATTTATCTCTCTCGTTCCCAGCTTAAACCAGCAAGAAAACGAAGCGATTAACGCCGCGCGCTGTTATATTGCATTTTATGAATCTCATCCTGTCCCCACTCCTGTGGCTGGTTTCCCACAATGTGTTGGGGCGAAATTCCAGCGAAGTCGTAAAGCTCACAACGGGACTCTTGACACCGGACATCTGGGTATCCTATTGTCTCTTCCTGTGGATTGTTTCTCAGGATGCTTTATCATAACATTTCTTTAAAGTTGTAAAGATATTAATGGCCCTTTTGACGTTGGGCATTTGTTTCATATTTATTGTCTTTAAGCAACATGTGTTTGGGTCCGTTGACTTAGGTATGGTCTACCCATATCAAAATCTAAAATCGTTTACTAAATCTTCTAGGTTAGATAGTGTATGAACGGTTCATCGTATCGTAACGCCCTGGCGCTCTATAGAGGTTTCGTGGTCAACAGACTGTTGCGATCTTGACAATGCTTAGCCAAGGCTTGAGTATCACAATGACAGTTCAAGATTTATGTTGATTCCAACACGGAACACGTTTTTGCTCACGGGCCTAAATATTTTTGGTTTGAAAAATATATATATCTTTTTTTAACGTCACGCTGTATCACGCTCTCAGCAGGTTAGATGGTAAATAATCATTTCCTCTAGTGGGAATCGAACCCACAACCTGTCACGCAGACACACGAACAGAGTCCCAACACTTGCACCACGACTGAACTCGCAATACGAGTATTTAGCTATTGTTGGATATACGAGTACACAGGCAGGATCCAATATTATGTTTTGAAGTTATGCCTATTAGTTACCAGACAAAGGCCAAAGTGTCGCCGGACTTGATTGGTGATTGATAAAGTTTTGATCGACTAAGTTTAAATACCAGTTTGCTGTGACTTTGATGGAGTGGTCTTTCGTGAGTGCTTTAAGAACATTTTAGATCCATAAGTGTGGTTCTTTTATATAAAATACATACTTTTTTTACATTTGATAAGTTCTCCAGATTCATTGTGCTGAGACCTTTTATTAAAATAAAATCATGTCTTCTCGCATGTTATCTTTTCGATTTTATAAGAAAGATGATGTGATTTCAACTGAAAATGACTTGTCAAAATAAAAGTTATTAGATTCCAGTTTTAATGTAATGGCTCGGTAAGAAAACTTTAAGATATTTGAAAAGAAAACAAGAAAAAGGTTTAGAAAGCGTCACAGAACTTTAAACAAACAGTGGTAGCTCAACCTGAGGCAAAGTTACCAGTAGAAGTACCACAGACCTCATTCTATAGAACTTCTCTGCAGTTTTAAAGACGGTAAGTTTCAACTAGATATGAATCAGATTAGTTTAATTATTCAAGTTATTAATTAGGTAACCTAAAAAAAATACTGATTCTTTCTTCAAATTCATGAATAGCTTGGGAATCTCTATTGCAAACAATCACATGCGTCTTATATTTTTAACATATAACATGAAAATTACTTCAGTAGTATTACGACGCAGGTGACAGGACGTTTTAAATATAATGTAGGCTAGAGTTAAATATTTCTGTAGATGAAACAATAAGTTCCATTTGTTTTTAAGAGTAGAGTAATAACATCATAATCTATTTTTATTTTCTCTTTATTTCTTTCTAATTATTTCGAAATAATATATTATATTATACTCGGGGCAAAAATTATGTTCATTTCTTCATTCAGGGAAAGAAAGTTAAGTGTGGCGTTGAGTATAACAATTTAATACGCAATATCTCGATTTTGGATGGAAAGTATGAAGAATATGACAAAATCACATAAAACGTGAGGCTAAAGAAACAACAGAATTCAAATTAAAATATGAGTGACTGTTGCGTTAAACGAGCATTGTGAAACTATATTCGTTTAGGTTAGTCGTGGTGCAGGGGCACAAGGTGAGACTGTAAGCCGACTGGTTGTGGGTTCGATTCCCACTCAAAGAAATGAAATATTTATTTAAATTTATATTTCCATTTCTTTGCTGTAGTGTCAAAGCAAAGAGCGGCATTGAATTCCGCCCCTTAACACGCAATGCTTAAAGAGTGTCTTAACACTAGGTTATATACCCTGGTGTGTTCGGGATACAGCGTGAAGCTGATTTAATATTTATTTGAATATTTATATGAACTTTATTCTTTAGGGGCGAGCTACTCTCGCCTCTCCCCCGCCCGGTGACGCTGTCAAGACCAATCCAGGTCAACAGCAACAAGTCCATTCGAAAAAAAAAAAAAAAAAAAGGATAAGGCAACAGCATACTGCTCAATCGAAAAACGACGAACGAAGGATAAGGCGATTACACTACCAGCACTCTTATAGTTAAGAACTAGTTTTAATAAAAAATGTATTTTATTTTAATAAAATATTATTTTAAATGAAAACATAGTTTAACATATTTTTACTCCTATTTGTGTAAGCAGTAAAAATAGAGTAAAACATAAAAATATTATTTGTATCAGCTTCACGCTGTATCCCACCCACATCAGGGTAGGCAGAGGAAACCTAATTTTAAGACACTTCGTTTCCTACTCTCTGCCGAATTCTGGAGGCATTGCATCTTGAGTTGCAAAACTCATCGCAGCGCTTTGCCTCATTACCATAGCGAAGAAATGGAAATATAAACATAAATAAATATTTCATTTCTTCGAGTGGGATTGAACCCACAACCGCCGCGTTACAGTCACACCCTTGAATATTACTTGCATGTTGTACATTAAAATATATATAAATACATCAGCTTCACGCTCTATCCCGCACACATTACAGTATATAGGAATATAGCGACAGTATGTAATTTATGCAGAATCACATCTATTTTAAAAAAAATACAAAATATTTGTATTTTTATCTATTTTAATTTAAAATAAAATAAAAATTTCATTTTAAAATTTTAGTACATTGCTTAGAAAAGGTAAATAGGTATTTAATCTAGTTATCTGTTTAGCTGTCTCGATAAGACGACGTTAGCGCAGTAGCTGATGGCCCTCCCAAGGGTCTTCGCGCGTAACTACGGACAGAGAGGTAATCAAAGGGTTCAGGGAAAGGTTTCAGTCAATACCAATCTACGCTCCGTGGAACGAAGCCATACTTCATTGCTAACATTAAACCGTACGTCAATATTATATTACGTTGGTATTTTGTTTGCTTCTGTAATATATTATTACCATTTTATTATTAGCAGATATGTTTTACATTATTGTAGAAACAAAAAGAATATACTGATAGTTGAATGATTGGAAAAAGTAGAACATAGATAGAGATAGGTTTACTTATCTTGTTTTACTTTTTTATTACTTGACTTTTGATTCTTGTACGTATTTTATACATATCTAATTAAATATCAATAAAACTACTGCTTTATAATATCTCTCGACGATTTATTTAATTCGTTGTGTTCTGCCACTCAACATGCAATGTCTTCAGAATTCAGCAGAAAGTGGGAAACGGAGTGTCTTAACACTAGGTTCCCTCTACCTACCTTGTTGTGTGCGTGATACGGCGTGAAGCTGATTTATTAAATTTTAAATTATAGCATTAAGACTAAAAATATGAATAATATCTACAAAGTAAACTAAAATAGTGAACAGCTAAATCTAACATTATGATAACAATTTAAATTATAATATTTTTAATCTGTATTGTAACATAGTTGTTTTGCCCACAAAGTCATAAATTAGTAATGTTTAGTGGTAACGCGGCTATCTCGGTAATCAACTGTACAAAGTCCTTTAAATACTTATTAAACTCATAATGTCTATAGCTTTACCGAGCGGAATAAAACCCTCTTTGCGATGTACTCGTATATATTTACATAGTACAATTATAACATTTAGTTAAATATCTTCCGTTCGTTTTCAAAGTTGACGACTTCTTTATAGGTTGATATAGCTACCTGTATTAAAACTGTCGCTCAAGATAACATGTTTTTATAGCTTCGCATTGTATCCCGCACAGGGAACAGGCTAGACATAGGGAACCTGGGAACCTTGGATTACATAACTTCCGTTCCCCACTTTCCGCCAAATTCAAAAGGCATTGTGTTGGTTGAGTGGCGAATCTCAAGTGGCGAAGTCAGCTTTGCCTCGCCAATAGATTGTAATTAATGTACTTAACGTAATTACGATTGTATATATTTCCATAATCTACTTCGGTAATTATACAGACGTATCGTTTATAACATAGATAAGACACAATCTGTGCTATATGTGATGGTCTCGGATATTAGAATATTGAAATCAAATCAGCTGCATCCCTTTGACGAAGTTTGAATATGATTAAATTGTTTCCCGAGGACGGGAGATTAATAATCAACTTTTAACTAAATAGCCGCGTGTTCTATTTCTAGAAGTTTCTCCAACAGATTGATAGCTAATTAATTACATACTCCGAAGTAAATATAATATAATTTTATTGATTTAATATTTACGAAAACATGGTAACTCTAAAAAACCTCCTTTAATAAATTAAAAAACACAATATTTTTTTAAAATTCGAACCAGTAATTCCTGAGACCAACGCTTTCAATAAAACGAACTCTTCAGCTTTCTAATATAAAGTATATATGTAGTTAAATTAAAAATTATAATTAAATTACCTTTTTTTTGTGTTCAAAACTAATTTCAGTATATAAAACTTGATAAATTAAAATTAAAAGGATATTCTTTAATATTTACAAAAATCACTATTGTTTCAATTTAAATTAGTACTAATAATACGTATACAATATGGCTTCAACTATATTCCTTAATAAGACTCCTGCAAAATCATTGCTTCTAATTTTATTATGCAGTATTTTTTATTATTATTATTATATATTATCTACATTTATCTGTCCTTAAGTCCTGTTTACATTCATGGCCTCTCACATTCACGAAAAAAGGCGAGATTTTTAAAAACACATTCCTTTTCATCATGTGGTCAAAATGAAAAGCTGTAAAATAAATAATATAACGTAAATAATACCGAAGTGCTCATAAAGTTCAAAGCATTTCTTGCGTCAAAATATGACTTTATGTGGTAGTGCACTCTCGGGAAGGCATAAACTTGTCTTAATACCAAAAGATCCTTTCCAGTTGCTTTAAGAACACCAACTTAGGTTTATAAAATTGTATTAGATTAATAAAGATCTGATATTGTTTTGTTTAGCTATGGTGTAATCTTGCACACAGCAGGATAAGTAGAGGGCAACCAGGGTAACCTAGTGTTAAGAAACTCATAATATTAATAATAATTTATGCCTCCGAATGGACATCGAACCGACAACCTATGCGATACAATCACACGCCTGTGCTGCAGCGGCACGATGGCCTCAAGCCGCAATTGATACACCGAATGACATCCTTATTACAGCTGCACAAAGCGACATGCCGCAGTTATGATTTATTTAGTTTACACAGGCTGCGCTCAGTAGTAAGTTTCACAGAAGTTTTAAAGTTTGTTGTTGATATCGAATAGCAGTAGAGTAAAATTTAATGTACAACACACTTTATTTAAGTTATTTTGAAAACTTAACTCGAGGCCAGTCGTAGCGCTATATGATATTTTCATTTCTTTTTATGTTTATGGAAAAAGACAAATCAAACGAGCATACGGGATATCTGATCGTAAGTGATCACTGCCGTCCGTGAAGGTACTCATGTAGTATCGACCTGGAAACATTGCTGCGGGTACGCTATTTCACGGTTTCGTGGGACGTGGCAAAATGGCAGTTCCTACGAGACCGCACAGTAGTAGGTCTGCCACGTATTCAGGTGATGTGGATGGTATTTTAGTTTATAAAGTACTGTGTGGTTAGAAAATTCGGCGGTAGGTAACAGGTCCAACCATTCTTCATAACACTCTCCAATTCTTCTTTCACTCTGGTAGTACAGCACAACGTTGAGTTTCGCCACTCGAAACGGATTCCTTCAGAATTCAGAACAAAAAAGAAGTGCCTTAATATGCCTTCTGCCTTCCCTGCTACTGAAAAAAAAATTGTTTTGCCATTACGCAAAACAACTTTTACTAAAGCGGCATTTCTCTATTTCTTAAAGGTATTTTTTTTACGGAAAAAGCATGGCAAACGAGCGTACGGGTCACCTGATAGTAAGTGATCACCGCCGCCCACGACCGCGTAACACCAGAGGAGCTACTGGTGCGTTGCCAGCTTTTGAGGTGGTTGGGCGCCGGAGCCCGGAATTACCAAACGGAATTGCGAAACGCAGTGGCATAAAGCCACTACTTCAGGCCGGTTTTAAATGCCGGGGGTGGTAATGATCCGGTCGAGTCTGCCCATGCGTGTCGCCATTGCTGGCAACGTGACTCTCCCACTCGTAGAAAGGTTAGCTGCGCGCCGTTGTAAAATGATCAAGACTTTTATGTCGTGTTCGAAATAAAAAACTTGTCATGCTTGTTAATATGGAAACATTTCAGTAGTTTTTATAATTAAATTCAACTATTGAATTTCTTCATCAGATCAGATCAGATTTTTTTTTCAGATCTTGAATTGTTTTGTCGATGAAAAATTCTTTCTAACCTCGACAACTTTTGCTACATGAATACATTATTATTTTTTACCATTAGCTATAGTTACTACTGCGGTTCTCATCATTGAGGTAGTGTTCAGATGTCCCAGTCTTCAATATCACTATTACTATTTTTTCATAACCTTGAATGATTTTTCTTTAACAAATTGTGTGCGTAACTACACCACAAAAGAAATCCAGGACAATTTGCCAAAAGTAACGCCACAAACAATATTGGACAACTTTGGTGTCCCAAAAACTTAGACGTCTTATTTCCCCTAAGCTTCACTCTATTGATATTCATATGGCGTGAAGAACCAAATAGTTTCGCTGATAATGTGTAGTCATACGACAAAACTTTAAATCTTCTCTACGAATAGTTTTTACGCTTTTATCCGGTTTCCCTCACCACCTCACTATCAATATCATGATAAATAATTCCACAATAACATGTTTCACTTAACGTAGGGAGGCCGTCGTGGCGCAGCGGCACCAAGGTGTAACTGTAACGCGACGGTTGTGGGTTCGATCCCCACTCAAGGAAGTGAAATATTTATTTACGATTATACTAGTATTTCTACTTCTTCGCTCTGGTGTCGAGGCAAAGCGCGGCGTTGAGTTCTGCCACTCAACACGCAATGCCTCCAGAATTCGGCAGATAGTGGGGAACGGAGTGTCTTAAAACTAGGTTCTTTCTGCCTACCTTGCTGTGTGCGGGATACAGCGTGATGCTATTTTTTTTAAATAAATATTTTTATCACTTCATACCTATTCGATTTGTTGTGTATTTATTATATGTATTATAAAATATTATATTTATAATTCTTAAGCTTGCTTATATAAGTAAATGGTATTTATTCATTTACTTTTTCAAAAGGAAGAGATAGAGGCCGTCGTCAATGGCAAAAGTGTGTGCTCTAAACTTGACTTGGCGAAGTGAATTTCAAAATTAATTATTTATTAATATTTTATTGTTTTTACTCTGGTAACAACGGAAAGCGCCGCTAAGAGTTTCGCCACCAAACATGCATATGAAAATTCGGCAGAAACTGGGGGCCGGAGTGTCTCAACGCTAAGTTCCCTTCGCCTATCCTATTGTATATGGGATATACCGTGAAGCTAAGAGAAAAATCTAATAAAAAAGATCTACAATTTGCGTGTATTGTGACCTGTGGGACTGTCACTTTCTTGTCAATTAGAGATGAAAGCACGAATTTTGTATATCACGAGTACCAGAGCGCGATATGGAATAGTGACATTGAAGAAAATACGACTATGAATATAACTAGCTCTGATGTAACTTAGATATGAAAATTTAGACAGGTGGATAAAAGTCTTTATTGCATACATAAAAGATAAAAGGTATTAAATTTCTTTTTTATTCTTTATTTTTTCAAAAGCGCCGCTGAGCTACTTGCGCCGGTTCTTCTCAGGTGGCATTAACTTTAGTGAACTGGTGGTGAATTGACTCACGTAACTTTTTATTTTAAATAAAATTATTTGACTTTGACTTTTTATATAAAAATATACATTTAACGCAGAACATGTTACCTTAGCAATTTTAGTGATCTCTTACAGTCGTATCAACAAACACGAGTATAGTATAAATATCTTGGTATTATATAAAACAAAAAAAAGTAAGGACAAAATACAGGCATATTACATTGCATGCTAAATTTATTTTAACATCTTTTAGCTTATTGACCAGATTCATATACGAGTATATATAATTGTGTGGCGTTTGATCTTTTTTTAACATTAGAGAAAATTTGCAATTCAATGAATAAATGTTACATTTCGGTTGTACGAGTACTGTTAAATTTAAGAAAGTCTTCATTTGAATTTGTGTATAGCTTCTCTTCTTGCTTTCTATTCTTTTGATGTGAATTTACAATTTCCAGGTTCTTTTAACGTTTTAATTTTCCTTTTTTAGCTTCACACTGTATCCCACTGTAGCAGAGGGAGCCTAGAATTAAGACGGAGCGTCTTACTTTCCAGTGAATTTTAGAGGCGTTGCGTGTTGAGTGGTAGAATTTAACACGCAAGAAAATGAAAACATAATGAATACTTCATTTTCTTCAATAGGAATCGAACCCATAACCAGTCTCACGATTTTGCTCCTGCGATACAACTGGCTTCAACAGTTTTAACATTTTTTTATTATAACGTTATAGTTATTGTACAATTATAGCTGTCTTTACACTGCAGTGGAAAATAGAGAGCGTTATCTCTAGGTCCTCTGTGTCCACAATATAAAATAATATCACATCAGAATATTATAAAAATATAGTATAAAGATAACCTTGAAAAGTGCTTCATACAAAACTAGAAATTGACTTTGAAAAGAGCAACTGTTGAGTTTCTTGCCGGCTCTTTTCAGCAGAACTGCCTTCCGAACCGGTGGTAGCTTTTTGTTTGTATGTTCACTCGACGATTCAAAAGTGTTTACATTAGTCTATTTGAATAAAAAATATTTTTAATTTGAATTTATGTTTCGCTATTCAAGATTTCTATGCAATATTTTATTTAAATTAATTATTGTAGTATAAGCATTATTAAAGTAGGTTAGATTTTTGTTCGTTAGACGTTGGTTATGACACATCCGTCTCCCACTTTCCCCTGATTTCTAAACGCATTGCGTGAAGAGTGGCGGAACTCAACTCAATTGCCTTGTTTCTAGAGCTAGGAAATGAAATCATTAAACGTTTCATTTCCTCGAGTAAGAACAGAACCCACTACCTGTCGCTGTAACAGTCACATGCTTGTGCCCCTGCGCCATGACTTGCTCATATTTTATTGTCTATAGATTTATTACGTAATCACACTCATGACTATATAATCCATCCATCCACACATCTAAAAGAGAACTCACCTTTTCTAAATCAATTTGAAATAAAATTTATATAAATTATAGTCAATTTACTCAAATCTTTCAAGACAATTGAACAGAACGACATTTTATGATAAAAGCATTCATTAATGTCTTTTTATGTTAATCTCGTTCGCAACTTTTCCTTTTAAAATCAAAAGAATGTTCGAAACGCTTGATGAATAAACTTAATTGTAGTTTTTGATTTATTTTGGTTTTTGTAATTATTTTTGTTTTAACACAAACATTTTCCACTAAGGTAATCGTTAAAATAAATTTAATTAATATGTAAATACCGATAGAAATGACTGGAAAGAAAACTGAGAGAAATACATATTTGTATCATAAGATGTGATTGTTTACCTGGTCGAGTTAAAAACATTAAATAAGTAAAAATCATAATTTAAAAAAGTAAATTAAACTACACTAGATTTGATAATGATAGGTAAATAATTTTAAAAGTTATAGTTTTTGAGTTTAATTACAATTAGACGTACAAGGTATGCAAATGCAGTGAAACTTGAAATTTTACAGGTGGCGCTAGATACACGTACCTACTAGTGCCGCAAGTTTTAAATATGCCGGGAAAGTTTGCTTTTTGTTATAATTACACATTTCGTTATAATTTCACTATGAGCTTAATTTAAACTTATATAATATTTAAGTTAAGTAACAATAGCTTACGAATTACCAAACGGAGTTATAAAAACTCAATTTGGAAAATTCATTATAATTTTTTACGCATGTCATGTTGTTATCCATCGCCACTAGATGACATGGAGGACAGAATCTATTATATACAGAATAAAACGTTATAACTATAAAAATATAACACTTAAACTGGAATAGTATTATCTATACATATGAAAAATTGAGATTACATTTATGATAATGATATATGAGATTGGGAGCATATCGGCTTTTATCGGGGGCATTTATCAATGCAACCCAAAACAATAACTTTTTTGTCTGTTTGTCTGTGCATTTATGGACGCAAATTTTTGAATCGGATCTACCAATCTAAATCCAGTTTTCCCTACTCTATTTTGGAAACTTCCCATAAACTTCAGTATTCGTTTTATATAAATCGATGCTTAAATAAGAAAGTAACGTTAATATATAATATTTTGTTTGTTGAAACAGTTCAAGAATCTTATCGTTATCGGTCTTTAGTTCCGCCACTCAACACGCAATGCCTCCAAAATTCAGCGGAAAGTGGACAGCAGAATGTCTCAATACTAGGCTCCCTCAGTCTACCCTGCTACACGTGGGATACAACGTGAAGCTGGAAAAATATCCTAATATCAATAATTGTTATTACAAAAATAATTGTTGTTATCGATCCATATTAATATATTACTTTAAATTTATAAGCACAAGTATGTTGAAACTCATTTATGAAACATTTTGTTGTACTATGGAAAATTGAAACGGCGTATTAAAATTTTATAGTAAATCAAATTACACAATATAATTAAGATAAAAAGTGATATTACAAATTAAAGATATTCACTTAATAACGGAAGTAAACAGAGGCTGGATGAAATTATATTAATATAAAGAATTATCCGTCTCGTAGCGAGGGCGCCTGGATTCATTTACTAACTTCTTGAAAGCAAAGTTTTAAATGGATATAACCTTTACTTTGATTCCGCATTTATTAGATTTTTTTATATATCTAAAGACAATAATAATTATTATTATATCATTATATAATTAATAAAATTATAAATTAAACCATAAAATTTAATTATTTTGTACCTTCAACGTACACTCTCGAGTTCTCACAAAAACCCATTTTTTATTTAATAAAATTTATAAATATAAAAGGACTAGAAGACGATATAAAAAAATTAGAGGTATACAAAAATATAGTTATTATTTCTATTCAACTGATAATTTGCTTTAGCCTTAAACAACATTACCAGCTTCTATGAAAAGCTATACTTGTTCTATAAGCTTGGCTTCTTAAAGCTCTTCAGCTTAAGATAAGAGCTTTGCTCAAGATCAAATAGTAATACAGCCTATGAACCTAGATTTGCTTACGTTATTTTATATAGTACTCTAAAGCAAAGTACGTTCTTTTGTTAGACCATCTAAGCCGATAGCTTGGATGGTCTGGCCAGGTTGTGGGTTCAAGCCCCGTGCGAGTTAATAAAATACTTTTTTTCTTATAAGCAGATTTACGTGAATAATTCAGCCACTTTGCTAGTAATTTCTCATATTCGAGCCAAAAAAGGAAATTAAAGTATCACTGGGCAGAGATACTGCCTAGTCGGGTATTTGTTGCAAAAAGCGTGAAGATGAAAAATAAAAAAAAATGTCAACAGAAATAGCATGAACATCTTGAGGAACGGAGTGTCTTAACGCTAGTTTCCATCTGCCTACCCAACTGCGTGCGGGATACAGCTTGAAGTTGATCTAATTTAATCATTAATAATTAATTAGTTCACTAGAGACCAGATGTTTTAGATGGTCATTAATTGAAAGGACCCACATCGCCCCGACCAGATTTTAAAACCTTCCTCGCGTTCTTATTGAATATTAAAAAGGGTTAAACGCTTGAATTTATAACAAGGCCTAAACGTCTAGTAGATATCGACGTGGGTTGAGATTTTATAATTAGTTTAAGAACCCGTTAAGTTTATTGAAAGAAATTAATAAAACGTTAATTGACTATGTAGATATATATATATATATATATATATAAATTAATATAATAGTGACATAACAATTTGAAGTTATATTCTTTTTTACGAAACCACGTCGGCAGATCAAATTTGACTCAGTTTTTTGACACAGCAGGGTAGACAGAGAGAACCTAGTGTTAAAACTCTCCGTTCTCCACTTTCCGCCGAATACAGGAGGCATTACGTGTTGAGTGATCAATCACACCTTCTGCTTCTGCGCCATGACTGGCCTTATGGTATTGTTAATAATTATAATAATTATGTAAAATATTAAAAAAAAATATATCAAAGTGATTAGGTTTTGATTTAGCAATTCTTATTAGAGTACTAGGACTTCTTACAATTTTAATTGTAATCAAAATAAGCTGACTTTGTAGGTACAACAACTGATGTACATATATTCACCACTTTATTTCTCAAGTTAACGTTGTGAAAAATAGAAAATGTTGAAACTCTTACTCTTTGTACAATAAATGTATGAGTAAACTTATGTTATATCTATCTACGTATAGATATTTATAATGATTATCTTATCCATATCATAAAAGAACATGTTTGCCTAATATATAATTTTTGGTATAAAAGAAATTGCTTTGTATATACGAGAACATGATATTTAATTACTCATTATATCCATATATTTCATATACAAAGATGATCACAGCTAAATGGTAATAGAACTCATGCCTACAAAGTGGGAGTTCTATTTATATTTTGTCTCGTTACAGCATACAAAGTCTACTCTGATTTTCCTCAGATCGTCTCAATTTCCATTTTCAAAGCAAATTGGTACAGTTGTCTTCACGGTAGTATATTTTCTGTTTGAAAACTGCTTCCAATGTAATGTAAAGCCGTTTTTTTGGGTAGTTCCTAGAGTATTAAAATAACGTGTGATATATTTTTATTTCTTATTTTATATACATATTGTTATTGTTTTTTTTTAAATAATACGTTGAGTTACACTGTTATATGTTTACGTAGTAAATATATCAACCGGTAACTTAATTTGAGAGTATCAGCAATAACAAACGTTACTGCTATTCGAATACTTATTACTTAAATCTACATACAATTTAATTTAAGCATTTAATCTCATTGTGATCAAGTTGTTTCGAACTATGGAATTTTAAAAAGGAAGTAGGATAGCGATTTAAGTTCTTAACCCTTTTTTATTATTATAAGAATATATAGAGTATTTTTCTCCCCATTGTCCGCCAAATACTTAGTGCCTTTGCGCCACGAGTAGCCTAATCTTTAATTACTTAAAACAAAAAAGTTATATCAACGCTTCCAATACTGGATTTAATTCACTTGAATGTTGGTTAAAAGAATAAAATAAGATGAAGCTATTTTAAAATCGACAGGACATTGGTAAATATGTTTAGGAAGCAAAAGTTTTGACAAAGGTTTGTTACGGAGGGTCGAAGAAAACTATGTTTTTTGTCAAATGACGAATGTTTCTCGTGACCTTTCTATTTCTAATACAGGATAGCTAATTTGAAAAGTTCTAACAAGTCAGTTCATTTTGCCCTTTAGTGTTACATAAATATTTTGTCTTCAAAGTTTAATTTATCCTACAGGTGTTCCCTCAACGATTTTATGTAGTTTAGCTTGTAATTAAATAATTAGAATGCCCTGAAAATACCCATCACGCTAAACAACTTTTTGAAGTAGGATTCTGAATCGGGTGCGCCAGTCTTCAAATTCAATTATAGCCTAAATGCTGCCTGAGCCTATTGTTATAAAATTATATTTAAAATTCATACATATTTTATCTATTACTATTCTTAATCCATACTTACAAAAAAAAAAACAAATTGTTATAAAAAAAACTATAAAAAAAACGTAGCTAATAAAATGTTGTATAATATTGTTTACCTTTTCTGTTCCTAAACATCAATTAACTCCCCATTTAAACTCAATATTTTACCTAGATCAGGGCTGGGACGTTAATAAATACTGGTGTAAGTGACAGGTCCACTTTCGTTAATCACTGAGAACTGGCCAACGCTTCGCCCGCAATCTGAAAACAAGGGAAATAGCTTCAAACGACAAGGACCCTTCTTTCAACTTTTGAGTGATCTTTAATGAATTTTTTTTCCAAGTGATTCTACAGAATGACTCTTAATAACTTTTGGCCTTAAATCAAATAAGTTTACAAATTAAAACGAGGCTTATTATAAGTACGAGGTTACTTATAAATTATTATTTTGTTACTAGAAAATGCTATTCTTTCTGATACAGGTATTAAATATATATTTACTATATAAACTGCATTAAGAAAATCGTGATACATTTTAAAGTTAAGTTTTTAGTTCAAAGACAGCCTTTTTAAAGCCATCCCTTTTAAATTTGTTTGGGATGCGGATTTTAAACTCAGATAGTTCTTTAGGAAGTCGTAAATCTTAATTTAACTAAATATACGAATATGTACGAGTATATTTTATATAGTCGTTAAAGGAAATATTGTCGGAGCAGCATACTTTGTACTATTTCGCCTATACACGATGTTGTTAGTTCTAGGTTCAACTTCTTCATATATTTTAAATTTAAATTTTTATAAACTAAATTTTACCCAGGAAAATATTTATAATATAGAAAAATGATAGACTTTTTAACGTTGATTTCAACGAGATCTCCAGAATATCAAACAAGTTATTTCAAAGTGAACTTAACTATGATATATGTTTCTGCACGATCTTTAGATAGCAAATTATTTTATTAATTTAAGCTAAAGTGACAAATCCTAGTTTTCGAGACCTTGTGCTTAGGTGATTTCCGTAACGTCGATTAGTCGGGTTCAGGCTGGGTAGTAGTGAAGTTTAAATATGTGACCTATTGACCTCGAAGGGTCGTATATACCCTGTCCTTGTCCTTAATCATACGGGCACCTATGAAGCAGTTGATTTATGACTTTTACGTAGCTATTATATCAATGAGATATTTGGAGGATGTTTTTAAATCCTTTTATCTGTGACCCGAATATGCAAAAACATTTTAAATTATGCCTCAGTGTATACGAAAAAAGATGAAACCGATTCCATTTAGTACAAACAGACAAGCAGCCAGAAAAAAAATCCGAGTCGAAATATTATTACAACTTTTAAAAATAAAAATAAAGCAATCAGCTTCACCTGTATATGACAAGAAAATTTTACGTTTTTTCTTTCGAGAAATGACACTACTGGAAAAATCATTTTCCAATATTGACATTGTCACACTCACGCTTTTGATTTATTCAAATCGAAAATTAATTCAGCTTCACGCTGTATCCCACACATAGCAGAATATACAGAGGGAACCTAGTGTTAAGACACTTCGTTCCCAACTTTCTGCCAAATTTTGAAGGCATTGCGTATTAAGTGGCAGAATTCAACACCGCGTTTCGCCCCGACACCAGAGCGAAGATATAAACGTAAATAAATATTTCACTTCCTTGATCGAACCCACAATCGTTGCCTCACTAGCACCCTCTTACCGCTGCACCACGACGGCCTCTTTAGATTCATTCCATTTTGAAAACCTAAATAAAAAAATTAAAATAGATGTAATAAGTGTCATGTACCGTCAACTTGAAGATAGCGTATATATATTTCATATTATAAAGTCAATTTGAAACTTGGCAATGTCAGCATTTCTATACTTATATAATAACATCTGCAGTTTATACTACTTTTAATATAGTAAGAATTAGGCATCTTATTTTAACGAGGTAAAATTAAGTAAAAATATTATTTTATAAATTAAAACATAAATTTAAACCAAATAGTATGCTTTAGACAAGCGTGTGACTATAAGCGCGATAGGTTGTGGGTTCTTGCGTGCTGTGGGTGCCGAAATAAAGCGCGGCGTTGAGTGCCGCCACACATTACCTCCACTGCTATCTACAGGAAATAGCGTGAAGTTGAAAAAATACATAAAAATTAATTAATTACTGTAATTTATTTATTTAAATTATTTTTTATTTTGACGTTAATCTTCTTTAAACAATAATTAATCAATCACGAGTTCTATTTGTTTCAAAAAAAAACTATGTATTTTAAGCTATATTGTTTAATTATATTAAGTATAGTAAAAAAAACTATGTATTTTAAGCTATATTGTTTAATTATATTAAGTATAGTATAGTAATAAGAATTCTAGGAAACTTAGTAGATTGCTATCTTTTTGGACTTCCTTAACTTTGGTCAAACATTGGCAGCTTGCCATTAGTTAGAGCTCGTAAAAGGAAATGCTAGTTTGTATGAATTCTACATTTTGCTAATAAAATACATTACAAGCAGTGTAGATTCAACAAATTCTCATTTTATATAAAATATAACAAAAATTGTGGTGTTGCATATCTAGATAAGAATGATGAAAACTAAACCTATACTAGTATCTTTAGCGTCTTCGCGCAGCTTGCTTTATATTCATGTATAAAATATTATTAGTTTTACATCACCGTTTTAAAATTATAATTTTTTGTGTATTTTCAAATAGTATTACATATTAATAGCAATACAGGTACTGTTTTGAAATGATATCTATCTTTTTATCATAGATAAGATCTGTGAAGCCCAGGTTCCCTTTGACTACGCTGCTGTGTGCGGAATACAGCATGATGCTAAAAAAATATATTTGTTAATAAAACCTTTCAACATAAAGGTAAATGCTTAAGTTTTCGTACAACAATGGTTCATAATTTTAAAACGCAAAAAGATGTAGGTCATACATAAAATTAGCCTCCTCGCGCAGCTTGCTTTATATTCATGTAGAAAGTTGCGTAACACTCTTTGTAATGTATTCTTTTCAGTCATCATATTTCATACCTCAGAGTGCAATTTACTAACATTTACGATATTGTGATTCTTATGAAAGGCATGGTGAGAACAAACTTATATTACATATGTGTTGCTTTATCAAGTATTTAATATTATCTTATGCTTATCGCACCCATATTAGCCCATTATAACCCAGCTACTTTATTTTCTAAAAGAAAATCACCTTCACGCTGTCCTGCACACTTGTGTGAGTGCGTATACAGTACACAGCGTATCCTGTAAAGGGTTGAGTGGCGGAACTCAACGTCGCGCTTTATTTCGACACCAGAGCGAAGAAATAAAAATATAAATTTAAATAAATATTTATTTAAATGTATATTTTTATAACATAGAGCGACCTTTTTCAGCTTTAGAGGTATTTCAAAAAAATTCTGTTTCCAAAAGTTGAGATATACATATTCGGTTTCCTCGAGTGGGTATCGCACCCACAGCCAGTCGAGTTGACAATCAGTCGGGCCCCTACACAAGGAAAGTCGTTTTCTATTTTCAATTAAAAAAAACAAAATTATGAATTGCTGGTAAACTAAATCAAAACTTCATTTCCGTATCCTTAATATTATGAACATTTTTTCATATTAAAATATAATACTCACAATTACATACAACTTCCTTAATCTAAAATATAATTTGTAATCGATGTTTATAATCGATGAAATTCGCGCCACTATGTACATTGAATTCTCATTAAACTCGGTCAAACACTCGTATTGGAAGCTTCGAATGAAAGAGAAGAAATGAATACATCGATAGTGTAATATGGGTCTATTGGGTTTTTTATTAATACGTTACTAATTTTACGATAGCTGTGCTCAAAAGTAACATATAGTAGCGACCTTTTCAGCTCGCGTGGTCTTTAAAATGAAATTTTGCTTTCTAAAAGTTTTTAAGTGATGAAAAAATCGAGAGGGTACAGTTTGTATGTGCTTGTAAGTTAGTCTTAAATGTAATTAAGCTTAATAATATTGTTCAATGTCACAAATTACTTAATAATATTATATTTTATTATTGTTTAATATTTTTATCTCATCAAAAAGAATCACATCTATTAAAATCTATTAAAATCACAAAATCTTACACATAATCTGTTTATACAATATATAAATATCCGGCAAATAAAATATCGCTAAGTGGTGTAGAGTCTCTGTACTTATTTATTTTATTAGTATTGAAAAACAATCAGCTTCGCGCTGTATCCTGCACACAGCAGGATAGACAGAGTGAACCTAGTGTTAAGACACTCCGTACCCCACTTTCTGTAGATTCTGGAGGTACTGCGTACTGAGCGGAGGACCTTATCGCCGCTATTTGCCTTGATACCAGAAAAATATAGAAAAATAAATCTAAATATATATTTTACTTCCTCGAGCGGGGATCGAATCAATAACCGTCGCATTAAAGTCATACCCTTGTGCCACTGCGCCACTATAGCTTCTTATCATATACTATTGTTTAATAATTATATAATTTGCTCCGCACTTGTTGCTGCTATCAAATACCACAATGTAGGGAAGCGTGTGCTCGGCGTGCATGCAACACGCAGCGTTACGGACATCGCTGTAAATTGACTATATGCGTTTAGGTTCCTGTTCATTTTGATAACCAAAAGCTTTGGTAAGTAAAATGTATTTTTCATAGGTCTTTAGATGTTTCATTGATACTTTGAGTTTAAAACTATATGTATGTGAGATATCATAATATATTTATTATTGTTGCTATTACCTTATAATTAAAAATTGTACATTATATTTAAAAAAGAGACGATATCAAACCCACACACATCGCCACGATACCCACAAACGATTTGAGAAATTCAATATAACATTTAAAACTTGAATAATATAAAATTAAAATTATATAGTTTTATCAGTCACACGTGGCCATTAACTTTTAATGTGAATAATAAAAAAAAAACAATTTATATCATTAAAAAAAATATAAAAAAAATACATTATAACAGAAAGTTTCCGAAATTATAAAATGATTTTAATACGTTTCACCTTAATTAATTACTTTCTTTAAGCAAATCTCTTTTCTCTTAAAATACAGCTTTCGTTAAAAGTATGGCTACATTCTTTTATTTTCCCTTCTGGGTGACTTTAACAGTTACGAGCAATATTTTACGTTATACATTGTAACAATAAGGTATCCGGAAATTTCAATTTAAAAGTCGCGCGTTAACTATTTTTCAAATATATATTTTTTGTAAGTTGGTAGCACTGTGCTGACCTCTGATACCAATTTTTTGCGCGATCTGGCAACTAGTTTGTTGACAGCACTCAGTTTAGTAAACACACCTCAGTAGTGCGATTTTTATAATGAATACAATAATTGAACAAAGAGTTTGCATCAAATTTTGTGTTACAAACAAAATTTCGTGTGCGGAAACTTTGAAAATGTTGGGAAAGGCTTACGGTGAATCAATTTTATCAAAAACACAAGCTTATGATTGGTACGTCGACGTACGGTCTACGAGTATGACATGCCAACAAATCAACAATCATCGAAATGGCAGACCAAAAACGAGCCAAAATCGAAAAACTCGCGCAAAAGCAAGTCAAAAGTGAAGGTGATGCTCACTGTTTTCTTCGATATTCGAGGTGTGATCCACTATGAATTCCTTCCGGAGGGACAAACAGTCAATAAGGAATACTATTTAACTGTATTGAGGCGTTTGCGCGAGAAAATCCGTAGGAAACTTTTTGTTTTATTTACAATTTCCGGATACTTTATTGTCACAATATATTTTAAGAGAAAATTACAAAAAATATATATTTCTTTTTATTTTAAAAATAAATGAGTTAAACTATATTATGATATATTTTTTGGTAGAATATTTTTTTACATTTTATGTAATCAGTGCACATTGAGAAAATTTTTATACTCGAATGCTTAAGACCATTTACCGTAGGCATTGGATATGTAAAAAATTCAAGATAAAAGAATTTCAAAGGCGGAATGTGATTTCTATGGCCCTTGATAACGAAGACCGCTTTGAAGTAAAGCGAGATGACGACAATATAGCAGAACAAAGGCGGTATGACCCTTAAAATCTTATAGAAAAAGGTACGTATGAAGTTTAAGTATGCATTGACGCGGGTAAGAATCGTGGTCAACAATTCGATCGAAAATGTTAGGATTTTCACCACATTTAGAATAATAATGTCGTATTTAAAATATTTTCTACATTATTATTAATATGATTTGGACATCCATATTATTCTCATCAAGTCCTTTTATTTCTGTTGGGCGCGTTCAAACAGCGTGGACTTGTATACCGCTACGGTGTAATTTTCAAGCCTTTATAAATATGTTCTATATTAAGGCACGGCCACTATTACTATTCAAGTGGGATGCATCATTTAATATTTGAACAAAAGATTTATAATTGTAGAATAGACTATGCTATATTGTGGTTTAAATACAGATGAATTAATAATATAATAAAAAAAAATGTTCTTTTATTTGTACAATAAAATAACGTAAAATATTTTCAATTTCTTATATTGTATTTCACGTAAATCTGCGTATAAGTCGATTACAAGTGCACCTTAATGCAACTTGTAATTATTTAACAATATTAATATTAAGGCAGTAAATTGATTAATTCAGAAGAAGAATATGTCATTACCGTACTGAGTTTGACATTTATCACTCTGCACCTGAGTAGATGCCGGAACAAATGATCTAACATATTTCAAAAGGAATAAGATGAAAATTTCAATTCTATTTTTATAAAGCTTAGTGAGCGAAAACTTCTATTTTATTTTAACTTAACTGAGTAATCTCTGTAAAGAGACTTTACAGCATGGAGCAAGGATCCACTAACAATGTAACGTAACAGTATCTCCCATAATTTCTTTCTCACATCAAGCGCCTTATTCAAGTTCACAAAAGCATAGCAACCTTTCAGGAATATCATGGATAAACCTAAAAGGTTGCTATGCTTTAGCACCTCCTCCGAGGTCTAAACCTCCTACCTTCCACCTTTTGCCTATCCTAAGCCTTTTGGATCTATTTAAAATTCTTTATCTTTTTCTACTTTAATATTTTATTTATAAAAGAAGTAATATTTTAGTAAAAAAACTTTACTTTTATAATAATAATATTTTATCATAATTTAAATTCGTATAATGGAGACTAAATAAATTATACTATCTCTCATGTTCTTGGATGCCGCAGTATAAATGCGAAAAATACAGTTGGAATAAATAATGGTCTTTCTACGTTCACCGCTCTTCAATATATTACACATAGCTCACTGCATGAACCAACCCCGGTCAATAGTAGAGCGTTTGAACCACCTGCGGCCGCTATTCTGTAAGTAGTATGCTGTGCTTAGCCGTTTTTATTTAATAAACTTTTACTTTTCTGACGTATATAAACTTAAGCTAGTGCAATCTTGTTTAGAGTAAGATGTTAAGACATGATTCAGATGAAATGATAAATTAGAAAGTAATTTTACTTAGGCAGATTCAGTTTTGGTACCTTTAAAACTTGAACTGTACGTTTCTACCACTGCATTGTGACTATTGACATAACATGGATCCTTTTGCTACAGAAATTCAATTAGAAATTTATATATCTTTAATTATCCTATCCTACAATCCTAAATGTATATTTTAGTAATTGTAAATTACATTCGCAAGTTGAACCTACTAAAGGATCAA
>DWGR01000498.1:0-22202 GCA_018247715.1 Heliconius burneyi | reverse complement strand
TTTTTTTAACTCCGGGTTTGAAATATTTTACCCTATATGCAGTTTCAGTAAAAGAAGCGCTGCCTCTTCCACCCTGTATAACTGCAGTAAAATCGACTCCTTCACGAAAAGTATGGTTTCCCGAAAGAACACGTGTATCCCTCATTTGTCTTAGGTAAAATACACGAACGTCGGCAAGTGCGTAAAACTTGGCATATGACAGGGTGCCCGAAAGATAAAACTGCTTTTAAAAAAGCATCTCAAAAAACTAACCGAGGATATGGTAAATGGTAACCTGCAGTCATATCTGACTAGTCTAACACCAACTAGTGACACCAACTATTCTCTATGGAAAGCAACTTCAAATTTGAAACACCCTAATATTCAACTTACCCCCATCAAAACTAAACACGAAACATGGGCTCGGTCTGACCTGGACAAAACCAAGGCATTTGCAGAACACTTACATAAAGTTTTTCAACTATATCCTATCAACAAACAAGCATTAGATGACAACATCCAGAAAACCATATGCGCTGCTATTCAGATGTGCTTACCCCTAAAAAGTATCACGGCAAAAGAGGTACTTAAGGCGATTCAAGAATTACAAGACAACAAATGTCCAGGATATGATTTAATCAGTGCCACTCTTCTAAAACACCTCCCTCAAAAAAGAATAACGCATTAGCGTTATTCCTTTTTTAGGGAGGTATAGTAGCGTTATTCAGTGCATGTCTAAGATTGAGCATATTTCCCAGTCAGTGGAAGATAGCTCAGGTGATAATGATTTTGAAACCAGGTAAAACTCCTCATGAAGTATCTTCTTATCGACCAATAAGCCTTCTGCCACTGATGGGGAAACTATTTGAAAAAATGATCCTCACCAGAATATGCATACACCTCAATTGTAATTGGCATTGTACCAAAACATTTTCAGCAGTATTTGTAGACATTGCCAAAGTATTTGATAAAGTTTGGCACGAGGGGCTACTATTTAAAATAAAAAAGTTGCTACCACATCCATTCTTTCAAATTATAAAATCTTACCTCGAAAAAAGATGCTTTGAAGTCAAGTATAATGCAGCTACATCCTCTATGTATGAAATCAAATCAGGCGTGCCTCAGAGTAGTATTCTGGGACCAGTCTTATACCTTATCTTCACGGCAGATCTTCCCACCTCTAAACACACTACCACTGCAACCTAGGCAGACGACACAGCTCTGCTCGCTGTTCACGATGACCCAAACACAGCAACTAGGCTTTTACAAACCCATTTGACACTCATTGAAGAATGGCTAAACAAATGGCGAATCAAGGCAAACAAAGACAAATCGGTGCAGGTAACCTTCACTCATAGGAAAGGAACTTGCCCTCAACTCTTCCTCTACAACAAAAAAATCCCACAAGCAGAAGATGCTAAATATCTTGGCATGCACCAGGATAGACGTCTAACTTGGAGAAAACATATATGGACCAAAAGAAAACAGCTTGACCACAAATTCCGCAGTATGTATTGGTTGATTGGACACAAGTCTCAGCTCACAATCAATAGCAAACTTTTAGTCTACAAAACTACAATTAAACCTATATGGACCTACGAAATTCAACTGTGGGGGACTGCCAGTCACAGCAACATTGAAATACTCGAAAGATTCCAAAGTAAAACTGTAAGATCTATGCTTCAAATCCCATTTTACATAAGTAACAAGTATATCAACTCAGACCTCGGCATTCGAACAGTGAAGCAAGAAATAGAACACTACAGCAAAAAGTATCAGGTCCGACTGGATAAGCACAGGAATGAGCTGGCAGCGCAGCTGCAAGGAACAGGCAGCTTGCAATTTTGCAGGCTAAACCGAAAGAGAATTCCAGAGCTAGTACAAAGATTTTCAGTCAAAGTGTGAGAGTGATGCTTCACTGGCAGCTCACCTCTAAAATAAACCAGACAAGAATCTACCACCATCTTGGATTATTGTTTTTATAAACAGATTGCCAAGTAGCAGCCTACATAAATAAAAAAAAAACAATATTACTAAACCTGTTTGTTTTACTTGGCAACAACTTCTAAATAAAATCTTGGTAAAATTATTTTGTTACTTTTTAGTTTGTTGTTAGAAGTCGGTTTTTCTTTTTGGTAAAAATTAATCTTTATAGGTCTTAAGAATGGTGTAAGGTGGTTAAAAGCAATTTTAATTAAATTTACAGGAAAATTATATAGATACTTAAATAGTATAATTATAAAATAAATTTCAATATATGTATCTAGGTAATAATTTCTAATTACTTAAAATAACCTTTTGTAAATTAAAAATATAATTGTATTACCGTTTTATATTTCCTTAATTTCTTTGTGGGCTTGTGTGAATAAAATATTAATTAAAATATGGTTACAAGAAATATTATTATGTGTACATTTAGATTGTCTTTGATTAAGACAGTCTTTGCACTAGTCAAACTTAACGACTTTTAGTGGGTGCAGCATAGTATCTATTATACCCAAAGCTTGATTGTTTACTAATGAATTGCAGGCGGAAAAGACCCGTTCAACTTTCACCTATTCATGCGGACTTATCTTTATGGGTATAATAAAGGGTATAATAGGTACTTAAAGAACATTGTTTTATACTGACATATCAATTAATAAACACTCTAAAAAGACTGATACTGTAAATGCATTAAATGGTTCATTTGTAAATAAAGAAATAATATGACAGATATTTATAACCCAATAGCCGCACTTGTTTATTAAAGTGTGGATCTCGAAATGCTATAGATTAAGAACTTAACTAAATTGAAGTGTGGATACAATTTTAGTGTTGAGAAAAAAAAATCAGATGTATTCACATGTATCACACACAGCACACAGCAGGGTAAGCAGAAGGAACCAAATGTTAAGATATTCCTTTACCCATTTTCCACCAAATTTTGGAGGCTTTGCATGTTGAGTGGGGGAACTCAAAATCACTCTTTGCCTAGACACCAGAAAATAGAAATATATATTTAAATATAATAAATGAACTACAAATATAGCATATTATATTGATTTTTGTTTATTCATAATCATTATAATGATTTTTTCTTTAATTGTAAGTTCTCACTATGGTCCAAATTTCATTACTCGTAAATTCAATTTCAATGAAGTCTTTAGATATAAAATATATTTAAAAAATTTTCAAACACTTGAAGTAGAAAAACAGAAAGGCACTTATCTAAAAAATCTCACACATATAATATAATCAATAGAAAAAGGATTCTAACTGCTTACTTAAATTTTATTTTGTATGCTTGCATTCAAATCTTTAGTAATTTCATATTTTGAAAAGAAAAAATCATAGATACATAAAGATATTATTACATGAGAACAGCTACTTTAAAAACCATTTAGTTTGTGTATATACTTCAAAAATATCTAAACTATTTTATTTCATCTTTACGCTAGGCGAATAAACACTATACCCCTGTTCTGTTTTGTTACATTTTGCATAAATCCCAAATGAATAGATAGAATATGGGTATTTAAGTTATATAAATTTTTGTTTTTATTTTGGTAAAAATATTTTTAAATAAAAATAATTTATTTACAACCAATATATTTCTTGTAAATTATTATTATTTCATAATCATGCTGTACTTACTTGTTCTCCGGTTGCCGCACTTGAATAAGAACATACACCTAGAGAGATAATAAAATATATAGCTAGCTGGCTTAAATAATAATTACTTTAAAAATTATAATTGTCATTGCAAATTCAAACATTATGTGAGAACTATTCTTAATATGTTTTTTTAAAGAAACTTTCTATTCGAATTACATTTTAGCACTTACGAAACAGTTTGCAAACATCTCTTCGAGTTATCGATTGGTTCTCGAAGTAAATACTCGTTATTGCTCTTAACATTTTAAGTACTTAATAATGATTCTGGCTCGAATAAATACTTTTGTTAAATATGCTTTGTACTTAATACTCAATAACATTCTGTTTCATCACTTTTTATACTGCTATTTAAAAATAATTCAAATACATTTTGAGGTTATAATTTTGACATTTTATACCACAGAGTGATAAATAATAGTACAACTACAAGGATATAGACTAATAATAGTACATAGTTATGTTCTTCAGTCCTTTAATAGTTCATAAAACTATTAATAATTATGATGATGAACACGGATTGGAAGTAAAACAATGAACTATAAAATGTATTTTTGTTTCTCTTCGGCTGTTAAGCTTTGAATTTGAAAAAAATACAATTAGTAAATAAAAATATAATATGTTGATATTTTCTACGATAAGCACCACAAACTGTAAAAGTAAGTTCTCCTAAAATTGTTATTTTTAACAAAAAAAAATGTCATTTTTAAAACCAGCATGAAAAGCTGAAATTTTGCTGAGGAATAGAAACTTAGACATTATAATGTACGATTATTAAAGTGGCATTTATGAACTAGTTTTATTTTAAGAAATCGAATTCGCAAAAAGTATGTTAATACGGACAATGGCACTTTATGTAAAATGATAAGCCTTTAACGGAAAATGATGCTGTAGTACTAACAATGATAAATGTATGTAAAGCATTGAAATTAAATAATTTCTAACATAACTTCACGCTGTATTACTGGAAAATTTTATTGGTAAATATTTTGGAAAATATTAGTGGGAAGGTCAGGGAGAACGGAGTGCCAATGACTATCGTCTCTACATACCTCTTTCACCTCAGCCACTGTCATCAATTCAAAATTCAAATTCAAATAATTTTATTCTAAATAAGAAGGTACATGCTTCATTTTTTGAACGTCAAACAATCTACCACAAGTTCACTAAAGTTTATGCCTCAGACCTGAGAAGAACTGGCGCAAGAAACTCAGCGGGACTTTTTTTAAATCAATTTTATACAGTGCGAGTATATTATTTGAGACAATGAAACAGGCTGAAGCGAGTATTTCATTCCCAAGGCGTGTTATCATTTATAAAATCATTAATTTGGTTATAACCTTTAACACACAAACGTCTTTTCACAATTTTTTTGAATCGTGATACAGGAAATTCTCTGACGTTTTCTGGGATCCTATTGTAAAAGCGTACACATTGTCCCATAAAAGAATTACGGATTCGATGCAATCGAGTCACAGATGAAGTTTAAACCTATTTCTAATATTAATATTATGACAATCACCAATTTTGGTAAAACCATTAATGTTTTTCTTAACATACATCACATTTTCAAAAATATATTGAGATGTAACTGTCAATATATTAATTTCTTTAAACTTTTGCCTCAAGAAGTATTTAGGGCCTAAATTATAGATTGCACGAATAGCTCTCTTCTGCAGGGCAAATATTGTTTGAATACCGGCTGCATTACCCCAGAGTAAGATACCATAGGACATAATACTGTGGAAGTAACTGAAGTAAGCAAGTGCCGCGAAAACAACCGCGAAAGCTGCTGAGCTAAGTCTATTCGGCAACCCATCAATATGGGGTCCCCATTGTAAGTGTGTGTAAGTCTATGATGATACCGAGAAATACCGTAGAATCGATAGGATCTACGGGTTCACCACTTAGGAGTACATCGGCCTTAACAATTTTTGTGTTAGGTGTTCTAAAGATCATGCATTTAGTTTTTTTACTATTCAATAGTAAGTTATTAACACTGAACCAATGTACTACTTTCGAGAGAGCATTGTTTACGTCGTCATATACGATTTGTCGCCTTTTTATTTTAAAAATCAAAGAAGTGTCATCAGCAAACAATACAATCTCATGTTTTTTTTCAACTAGATACGGTAAATCATTGATATATATTAAAAAGAGAAAAGGACCAAGAATAGACCCTTGTGGGACCCCCATACTGATTGCCGAACCAGGAGATTTCTTGCCATTCACATCAACCCTCTGAACTCTGACAGCTCAGAAGATTCAGAGGTCAGAAGATTGAGTGCACGTCCTGTTATGCCGTAATGGTATAGCTTCATGACCAACGTTGAGTGCTGTACGCAATCAAAGGCCTTGGACAAATCACAGAACATGCCATGCGATCCCTCCCAAGCCTCATATATATTCTTTATAAAACCTATTCCAGCATCTGTAGTTGAACGACCTTTAGTAAAACCATACTGTTTATCGTGCATAAGATTATGTGAATTAAAATGCACTAATATTAGATTTTTTTTTTTCAAATATCTTACTAAACGAGGGTAGTATAGAAATGGGTCGATGGGTCGGTCGAGGATCAGATGTACTACTCGATTAAAAATATAGGTATGACTTTAGTAAATTTCATTAGGTCAGGAAACACACTACTACTACTGTATACAATCATTAAATATAATTGCGAGGTGAGGAGCAACACCGTCTATTATATAACTAATCAGTTTCACAGAAATACCCCATAGATCTGACGTTTTCTTGATATCTAGGGATTTAAATGTCTTAATAATATCTTTTCAGTTAACTGATTTAAAATTAAAATCTACATTTGTGTACGATCTCCTTAAGTAATGATTCCGTCGCTGAATCATTGAAATGTGGAGGATATAAGTGTATCGGTTGTTGAAACTGAAATATCAGCAAAGAATTTTTCAAATACATTTGCAACTTCTTGGTCAGAGTTGGTTAGACCACTGTCAATTTTTTATTTAAATTCAAAGTTATGAGTCTTAGCTTTTCCAGTTTCACAATTTATTATGTCCCATGTCATTTTAATTTTATGAAAAGAATTTTTAATTTTATTTTTAATGTGTAAAGATTTTGCCATGGCACATATTTTTTTAAACAATTTAGAATAGACCTTAACATAATGATTAAACAATTCACTATGGTTATATGTTTTCTCACTATAAAGTTCATATAACCTTTGTCTACTCCTATGAATCCCCACGGTCGCCCAATCATTAAATGACAAAAAAATCCTAGAATTAAATCTTAGAAGTAAATATAGCATCAAACTCACTTTTAATAACATTGAAAAAACTCCCATATAGAAAATTGGGCTTATTTTTATATTTTATTTAAGTTTTGCTATAATATTACTTCTGAATTTTTCTAAAGAGTTCCAGTTGTCATCGGTATACAATTTTATCATCCATGTCCTCTGGAGCGTCCTTATGCTTTTTACAAGACCTTTTCCCAGTATCTTTGATGCCTGCTGTGTTCTGTGTTGACTTACTTGGACTTGGAGAAAATTAACTTTGATACGATGAGGGAAAAATGGGAACTTGAAGATAACTTAAACATATTGAAAATAAAATGGGATCAAATCGTAAAAACTAACTGGGAACTCGACTATATATCACGGGATGAAGGTTCAGCTTATAAACAAACATATGTAACTATACAAAATATATACGATAACCTACGTAAGAAGCTGCAGCATAATATCTGGAATAACTCGCATTACGAAAGGGCTACACCGAAAATTGTTATACCCAATTTCTATGGGAACTACAACCAGTGGTTAACATTTAAAGATCTTTACATCGAAATCGTGCATAACAATCCAATGTTGTCTAAAGCTCAAATGTTTAGTTAGAGTAGGTATCGATATACGCGCGCACGGAGAACTTCAGATACTACCTAATATTAAGAAATTCCTTTAGTTACTTTTACTTCTCGTGTCCACTTTTTATTCTTTTTTAGCTTATTTTGATTATTTAGGCTTATATTTTCTTTCTTCTTACTAATTCTATTGAAAACTGAGAATAATTTCATAATAAATTTAACAAATATTCGCATAGTTCACGCACACGAAGCCGCATCCGGGTCCGCTAGTCTCTATATATAATCTAACAGTATAAATATTAAATGTACATAGAAGCAAAATAGAAAGCTAAAATATATTTTTTTAATTTCTTGTCTGTCTGTCTGTATGTATGGTCACGCACATCTCTGAAAATACTGAACTGCTTAACTTGAAATTTTCACCAATTGCTTTGTTTTAACTCAACTTAGTTAAGTTTGTTTTATCAAAATCGATTTATTAAAAAAAAAGTTATTGTCGTTTAAATGAAATCAAGGCATTAGTTTGCCTGCGAAAATTTTATAGCAATTTTTTCTATATAAAGATGCAAGGCGTCGTACATTATATTCAGATTACTATATTACATTCAATGGTTTAAGTCGAAATGGTTTAATTAAAAAAGCGCGTCTACCTCCACCTTAAAGGCCGGCAACGCACCTGTAACTCCTCTGGTGTTGCACGGGGTCGTGGGCGGCGGGGATCACTTACCCTCAGGTGACCCGAACGCTCGTTTGCCTTGTCCTTTTACCATAAAAAAAAAACACTGATGAAAACGACGACTTGATCTTCAAATTGTCGAATTTTTGAATTCTTCGGTTTGGTAAATAAATGTACGAGTATATACAAATGTTTCAAATATCATTTTTACGTGTACTTTGTAATAACTATATATCTACCAATTGTACGTTTATAAGCATGTGTTTATAAGCGGGCAAAGCCGCTAGTACACTCTAAAAGTTAATCATTGTCTTCAATCTGCGTCATTGCCTTCTTCACCATTTTGCTAGTAATCACGGTGCAATTAGTGTTTTTTATATAAGACACGTTGGAACCTTATCAAAGACTTATTCAAGTACATGAAATATACTGGTTACAGATTTATTCTACATGTCAATATAAGTATATACCAACTGTCACCGAAACATTTTAAATCGAAAAGCAGTAATTAAGAATTACGATTGCTGTGCTAAAATTAGGAGAATGCAATTAAAGACTCATCTCTGTATCATAAAAGCTTCCGTGGCGATACACAGTCGGAGAATAAAGCTCTACACGATAATATTATTATAACCTAAAAAAAACAGTACATTATATAAAGTTGTTTCATGGCAATGTTTAAAACAAAAACTCTAGCGATTAATGATATGATTTTATAAATTTTTTTTGCGATCGATATTTGTGTAACTGCAACTTGCTACATTAAAAGCACATTTTATTATTAAATTTTTTTAAATATTTTTATTTTAATAAAAAGTAGCAAAAAAATTTAATATAGATTAATTACGAATATTTTTGAAAAGAAATTAACTTAGAATACACCAAATCTCCACGTAAAATATTCTATCTTTTGAAGGTTTTTTCTTAAAATATATTTTTGTTTACACTAAATCATTAAACTTGTCTAGACTACTTGTTTATTATTTAGTTAAGTATTTAAAATTATATTCATCTTGTTAAAATAATTTACCAATAATTTACCAATGAGTAATCACAAGAAAGTTGAAATTTGTGCGTTTCGGAGAACTGTCAAACGGTTGTCTATTTGGGAATTGTGAGCCAATGTGAACTAAGAAAATATAAAAGAAAAATATTGTGTCAATGTCAAATATATCGGTCTTTATATTGCACAAGTATTCAATTATTATTTAACAAGTTTTATATAGTAGGTAGTCCGTAAGCCTACAAGTGCAGGATAATCTTAGACGTGTGTGAACAATCTATTATCAAAATTCCACCAGCTGCGATAAACGAAGGAAATTCTCTCCGAACTACTAATTGGTATGAAATTACAACACATATATCGTCACAACAATGATCAAATAGCTGCCGTAACACAAGTTAGGGTGTTTGTTGTTATCTAAATACACTGTCATTTTAAATCTCTCTGTGGTCTGCTAGAGAACAGCCGCTAGATAGATCGCCTGTCAGCTTGTAACCATAAAATTATTTTGTTTTTCAAAACAAACACTTATGTTTATTAAATAAATAATTATGTAGTAAAAAAAAAGATACCTAATTCCATGTTGAACATTATCTTTTAAAGCTGTTATGTTTGTGAAGAATAAAAATAATGGATGTGGATTAGTCTATTCATTAGCATATTAGATCATTAAAAAAAAAGATACACTAATGTAGTTTTGTAAAACATAGTTTTGCAAAATATAAATTAAAAGTAAAGACACAAAAAAAATAATGAGGCAGTTGTGGCCCAGGGGTACAAGAATGTGATTGTAATATTTTTAACACTTTAAGAGTGTTATTCTAAATAAATATACTTATTAGGAAATTTTGCAGTGCGGGACACAAACCCGCACCTCCGACATTAACAACTGCTTCCAGGTACATTTATTTAAATTTATAATTTCTTTCTATTTCCTTGCTTTGGTGTTGAGGCAAAGAGAACTGTTGAGTTCCATCACTCAACACGCAACAACTCTTAAATTTGTCAGGAAGCAGGTAACAGAGTGTCTTAACACTAGGTTCCCTCTGCCTACCCTACTGTGTGCGGAATACAATGTGAAGCTGATTTTTCTTTGTTTTTTTAATCAAAATATTTAAACTTTAAACAATGTTAAATTATAAATGCAGAAAACTAACAAAACTATATAGTAAGAGCTCAGTAAATGCTGACACCTGTTGGATTACAGTACTGTTTTTAAGCCTCATCCTGATTCAGAATATTTGAAAAATAAATAAAAAAATGCAGAAAGTGATGCAATAAGTTGCAATTATTTTTGAAAACAATGATAACACATAATATTACATTAATAGCTAGATAACACAAAATATGTGTTATCCTTTAAGAAACAATAAGAAACTCTATAGTTTCTTGATTCATTGTAAAACTGAGCTTATAAACATACATATATATACAGACAATAACATAAAGATAGAATCAGGAAAATATATATAATAAAGTAGTACTATTTGTGCCTAAGAGCAATAAAATCAAAAGAAAAAACAAACATTTCAGGTGTTTCAATTTATTACCTCAAAATGTAACACACTTATAATAATTACAACTTCCGAAACATTAGCTTCTATGTGTATTTTATCCAGACTGTGCCCTGACTAATATTTGTCCGATATTTGTTGTTGGGCATATGGGTACGAAACCCTGGATCCTCGAGCCACCACTTGTTATAACCTCCATCCAGTCCATAAAAGGCATGTTCTCTTCTTTTAATCCCCTCCTTTTTCCTATCTCCCATTCTACCCATCCTTCCCCCCTTTCTATCTGGCCTATTCCTCTTCCCCCGGTGTTCTTCCACAAAGGGGTTTTGGTGCACGGCTAAACACATGGAATATTGGCTCTCTAACCAGACAATGCAGGGAACTCGCAGATGTACTCATGAGATTTCGGGTCCAGTGTGCTTTCCTCCAGGAAACTAACTGGTAGGTCAATAGGTCCCATAACAATGGACAGGGTTACCGGCTTATATACACGGGGTCACCTTCAGGTACAAACGGTGTGGCGGTAGTTCTTTCTGAAGAGCTTCAGAATGGGCTTGTTGCTATTTTGTGTACATATATATACAGACTGACTAGATGACTGAAAAAATAAATAAATCAGCTTCACACTGTATCCCGCACACAGCAGGGTAGGCAGGGGTAACCTAATGATAAGTTTACCACGTTCTGTCGAATCCTGGAGGTATTGCGTGTTAAGTGGCAGAACTCCACGCCGCGATATCACAGTGCCCTTTATGCTGTTGTTTCTTCATTTTGATTTCATTTTGTAGGAGCTTGAGACAGAGGCCTCTTTCTTTTCTCGTTTATGTTCTTAAAGTTGGATTGCTCTTATATTGTGAGTTTGTCGTAGCGAACCATTGCCCTGTTTCCTTTTTTATCTCCTCTTGTAACCTAATTTTTAAATCTTTCTAGTGTTCCGGACATCTTTAGGTAAGTCTTCTGTGACGTAGATACCCGTGGAAAACTTTTTATTATATTAGCCGTTCTTTTTCACGCCAAGGTGAGTTTTATTAATATTGGTCTGTCTTTCTCATCTTAGTTTTTCCCTAATTTGTAGGTATCACTTATTTCCCATTTGTCAAATCCTTCCGATTCTACATTGGTGCTTCTAGTATTAAGTGTCTCTATAACCAGATTCTGAAGATCATAACTGTTGCTTTCTGTTTCTTTTATTCCATACAATATTATATTATACTACCTTGTATCCCTTTCTAAATTTTGTAATTTAGTTTTCAACTTCTTCTTTTAGTATTTGGTTCTCCGCTAGTAGTGGTTTGAGCTTATTATCCATTTTTGAGGCTAGTTCATTAGCAAGCTTTCTTTTTTGCGCATTCACTTGACATTTAAAATATTCTTTTATTAAACTATCGATAAAGATTTTATACATTGTTTTCAAGCAATAATTTAATTTATGTGTCGACATTTTTATTTCACTAGTTTGCAGGATTCTTTTTAGTGTTTAATTAGCGGCAACACTCGATTTTACAGGTTAAGACCTTTTTTTTCTATGATAGTTATTTACTAAGTATTTTTATTTATAAATACATATGTTTATATATAATTGCGTATTTCTGTTTTTGCACTTTTTACTTTATTTATCACTATTAACTTCTTCAATCACACCTAATTCAACCACCACTAACGTGATTCACAGTTTTATGATGATTTAGGAAAGTAAATTTTATTATTTCACTTGTTTCATAATTAAAACGTTCGAAGTTCAGATGGCAACGTTAGTGTCACTTGCTAGATCCACAGGAAGTACAAATGAGTATAAATGAAATATTGATGACTATGAGTGAATTAGTTGTTAAACCAATTTTCATAAATTGTTGAAATAACTACAATTTTCGAAAATTGTTGTTTTGCTTATCAGAAATAACTTGTACTAACAATCTCTCAATTGTTAAAGGTGGTCGGAGATGTTAGCGGCGTGCGAGTCGGGTGAAGTGTTCGCCCTGCTGGAGGCGCGCGAGACCCTCGACGGTATAGCGGCGCTCTACGCCAGCGTACGCGAGTCCTGGCTCACGCGCGCGCTCCTGCAGTACCACGCGCGCACCGGCTCCGCGCGCGTTCTCGAACTACTCGTGCGCGCGCCCGATGCACACGCGCGCCACCTGCTGGACGCGCTGCATGAACAGCTTCGCGCCGAGCGTCCCGCGCGTTTGCACGCTCTGGCCGCGCTGGCGCCGCTCGTGGCGCGCCGCCCGCCCTGGCTGCATCGCCTGCCCGCGCACCCGTTGGCGCGTGACCTGCTACGCGCCGCGCGCCTCGAGCGCGACCCGCTGCCCCTGCTGCACGCGTTGCTGGCTCTGGCTGCGCTGCTGCCCGCCGAACCTGCGCTGGCCGCGCAGCACTGGCCCGACCTGGCCGACGCGCTGCTGCGACCCGCCGCGTTGGAGCCGCCGCCGCCGCCGCCCGCCCGCGCGCACCTGCAGCTGGCGCAGCTCGCGCTTTTCCACGCGCTTTACGCCACGCACCCCTGCACGCTGCTGGAGACGCTGCGCGCCGAATGTGCGGCCGGCGGCGCGCGCGCCCTTTTGGAGCGTGGCCTGGCGCCGCTGCTGCGTTCTGTGCGGTTGCACCCCGCGTTGGTGACGGGTGGGCGCGCGCGCGAGGCCGACCCGCCCGACGTGGTGGCAGGGCCGCGTCGACTCGCGCCGCGCGCCTGCTCCGCCGCGCCCGCGCCCGCACCCGCTGCACCACCAGATCCCGCGCCCGGCAGTGGAGCGCACGCTGCGCGCGCTGCGTCAGCGCTCCGGCCCGGCGCCGAGCCCTGGTTCCCGTTGGGCGAGCGCTGCGGCGTCGACTCCGCGCCCCACACACCGCTGCCGGCCGAGGCCGACGCCGCTGAGCCGCCGGAGGCCGCCGTGGAGGCCACGCCCGAGAACACGCCCGCCAAGGAGACGCGCGCGCAATTTCGCTTTCCCGCAGAATCCGCTGCCGTGCGCGCTATCGGTCGGCGCTCTCAGCCGCCCTCGCCGCTGCGCAAGGAAACGTCGCCGCCCGCCGGCACGGAGGCATACGCGGGGCGCCTGGCGCGCGTGGCGCTGGAGCGGCGTGCTGTGGAGTCGCCGGTGCCCTTCGGCGGCGGACCCCCACCTGCGGGAGCCGTGGCGCGGCCGGAGCCGAGCCGTGCTGGCCCGCCGCCGGAGCCGGAGCCGCTCAACATCGAGGACCGCGAGGTGCTGGAGCTGACGGAGCGCGCGCGCGCCGAGCGTTCATGGACGAGAGCCGACGCGCGCACTCCGGAGGCGCGGGACCCGCGCGCTGGAGAGGCCGAGGGGGTCGGGCGGGAGTCGCGCGCGCCGGCACCGGGTGCGGGTGGTAGGGCGGTGCGGCGCTCCGCCTCGTGGTCGCGGGGCGGGGGTGGGGGGCGCACCGCGTCGGTGGCAGTGCAGACGCTGGACGTGTGGCCGGCTCCGTACGAGTTCCTCATTGCAGATTTCTATCGAAGTCTTCCCGACAACGAACGCAAACAGGTCAGTATAGTCTTTGGTGAAAGAATTGAAAATGAGAAAGAAGAGAATATAACACAATGGAATAACAATACCTATCTATTTCACCCCTTTGTATGTTCACCTATTTTCAGTGGTTATCAGATATCTTATTTAAATGTAAACCGTAACTATAAATAATTAAAAATAATAAATATTATAAGGAAAATTCAAAACCTATTACTAATCTACTTCAAAATTTAGTTTCAAACTTCATTCAATATTGTTTTATTGTTCTAAAACCGCAGCGTCTGAATCCTATGCTGTGAAAGTTAATATGAACTGCTCAGTCAATGATGGGATTGTTGTACAATATCAATTTTTACTTATATTATAGACTTGGTGAATGGTTGAATGTTTCTTTCTGAAACCGAATTGCTAATTGATGAGCAGAGATTTGGCCTCTACCAACTCGGAGTGTCTGATGAGACTGATTCTCTGATAAATTTTACCTAAACAGCTGAAAAAGCTCATAGGTCTTTAACTAGAGAGCATAAATTCCCCTGCTTATTAGGTTTAGGTATATCTATGACAATGGCTTCCTTGGTTCTGGTCACCTGAAGGTAAGTGATCACCGCCGCCCACGACCCCGTGCAACACCAGAGCCATGCCAGGTGCGTTGCCGGCCTTTAAAATGGAGATAGACGCGCTTTTTGAAGGCACTCATATCATATCAACCTGGACACACTGCCGCGGGTAGGCCATTCCACAGTTCCGTGGCGTGTGGAAGAAAATCCCTTCGAAACCGCACAGTAGTGGAGCGCCACATATCCAGGTGGTATGGATGATATTTAAGTTTGTGACGTACCGCACAGGTTAGAAAATTCGACGGCAGGTAACAGGTCAAACAGTTCCTCAGAACACTCCCCATGATAAATGCGATAGAGAACGCACAGCGAAGAGACGTCTCTACGCAAAGCCAGTGTCAAGCCTTTCACAGCTCATTGGATCCCTAATGATTTGAACGGCTCTACGTTGTATGCGATCAAATGGGTCAAATTGATTCTGGGGTGCACCAGCCCAGAGATGAGAACTGTGCTCCATATGAGGCCGAATCTGGGTCCTATATAGAGCCAATCGCTGTTTTGACGTGAAGTACCGTCTCGCCCTGTTGATGACCCCTTGTTTCTTCAAGACCAACTTGGCCTTGCTTTCCAGGTGATCGCGATACTGGCAGTCACTCGAAACATTAAAGCCCAAAATGCTGATACTGGGCGCGGTTGTAAGAGCGGAGTTTTTTTAGTGGTTAACTCGCAAACTTGTGTCTTCAGGGGGTTAAATTGAACCAAGTTCCTTTGAACCCGATGAAGAGACATTCTCGAGGGATGCCTCAACAGAATACACAAGCTTATTTCGGCACTGTTCAGCGTTTTCCCGACGGCTGCTAAGGACTTGCGCAACCGGAGTAAACAGCGTCCATTGTGCTACCATCCGCATAGCAACGAATGCTAGAATCCTCTAACATGTCATTGATGTGCAGAAGAAACAGCGTAGGGAAAAGCACGCAGCCTTGGGTAACGCCAGCGTTTACGGGCTGCGTGAACTAATGTGTCAAATATGTGTGTGTCGCTGTGTCATCGGCGGCAATTGACAACTCGGGCCTAATCAGAGGTGGCATAGTCGAGAGACAGTCGACTCTAAAAGCACGCGACAGCGCCCAGAATGCCTGGTGCGATGGCGCAAGTCCCTCGAGCTTTTTATACCACGACTTCCCGCGCAGAAGTTCGAACTCGAATCGAACTCTCCTCTTCAATCTATTAAATTCCCTACGATTATCGTCAGTGTTTTTTTACATATTTACATAAGTATTTGCATTTTTTACTATAATGAGATACTGTTTATTGAGTACAAATATTTTGATATTGTAAGCTATCCTTAGCATAGACCTTCAATTGCTTAATGCACTAAGTGGTTAATAATAACACGCTGTGGAAAAAATATTTCTAAAGTAAATTTTTTGCTCCCCTAAAAATTACAAATACCCAAATATCTACTGATGATCACTGAAAATCATTAAACTCTAGGGGTTAGATCTAGTTTACTGTTAATCTGAAGATCGTAATCTTTTTCAAAGTAAATGAATTAAGTTGTTCGTGTTGTTAGTGACTCTTGATGGATAGGTACCTCATTTGTTTTTATGGGAAAAATATTAACTTAATCCGATATCTTTCATTTATTCCTATGCTTAAGAACCGCACTTATGGAATTACAAATATCCGACAGAGTTCTAACGAGAATATCGAGACTGTCGTCCCTCCTTGCGAGCGCCTCGACCACTACCTCGCGGAGCTCTACTCCGGCCGCGTGGTGGTCGGCGCCTCCGAGCTCGCCGAGCAGCTTGCGCTCGTGCACGCGCAGCTCATGTACGAGCGCTGGCGCCGCGAGGCGCATGCCGAGCGCAACCGCCGCCTGTTGGGTCGCTGTCGCCACGCGCACGCGCTCGAACTGCAGAACGCCGCCCTACGCGACCGCCTGCGCGCCGCCACCGCCGAGCGCGACGAGCTCTTGCGCCGACTAGAGCGCCCACCGCTCGCGCCCGCGCCGCCCAGCGCGCCCGAGCGCGAACTACGCCTCGAGGCCGCGCTCGCCGAGGAGAGCGCCGCTCGCCTGCGTGCAGAGGCCGCGCTGCGCGAGGCGGAGGCGCAGCGCGCCGCCGACGCCGCTGAGCTGCGGCGCTCGCGCGGCTCCTCGTTTGAGGCAGCGCGCCAGCTGGAGGCGCTGGCGCGTGCGGCGCTGTCAGCGGAGCGGCGCGGCGAACACGCACGACGCCTGCGCTGCGAGTTGCTGGTGCTGGCAGAGCGCGAAGCGCGGCTGGGTGAAGCGGTGCGTGCGGCGGGCGGCGCGGCGGCGGGTGCGGAGGCTGCGCGCGCCGCCGCGGAGGAGCGCGCGCTTCGGGCGGCGCTGACACGCGCGGAAGCGGAGGCAGAGGGTGCAGCGGCGCGCGCTGAGTCGGCGGGCGCACGTGCGCACGAGCTGGAAGCGGCGCTGGGCGCGCGCGACGCGGCTGTGGGCGAACTGCGCCGCGCGGCGCGGCAGGCGGCGGAAGAGCACGCGGCGCGGCTGCGCGCGCTGCAGGACAAGTGTGCGGCACTGGCGCGGGTGGTGCGCGCCACGGAATGCCAGCGGTTGGAGTGGCTGGCGGGGGCGGGGGCCGGGGCGGACGCCGTCGACGAAGACGATGACGAGGAGGCGGCGGGGCGCAGCTAATGCCACAGTGTTCTCTTTTCGCGTCGACTTTTTGCTTGTATTTTATTTAGGGAAATTTCAAAAACCAACTTAAAGCTTACTTTGTATCGTCCACTTGAAATTTGTATAACTTACGGACGACCGCTCGCTCTCTGCATAAGCAATTTGCTCTTTTGTCAAATTATGTCTATTTTTTTTTGTTGTTCTAACTGAATATTTTTCTCTTATATCTATAGATAGCACTTACTGCCAAAGCTTATATATTTTCGTATCAGTAAATATACTGTGTTGTTATGGGTTTGATTATTATAAAGCAAAATGTATATATATAGTGATATTTATATTATTTAAATCCTCAGTGCTGGTTGCCATCTTTTTTTTCAGCTTCACGCTGTATCCCGCACATAGCAGGGTAGGCGGTTCGCCTCGACACCAGAGGGAAGAAATGGAAATATAAACGTAAATAAATATTTCACTTCCTCCAGTGGGGATCGAACCCACAACCGTCGCGTTAGAGTCACACCCTTGTGCCGCTATGCCACGACGGCCTCTGCCATCTTTATCTTTCCTATATATATATTAGTATGTTAGTTCCTGCAAGTGTACATTCACGCCGCTAGAGTAGAGAGACGACAACAGATACTGTTATTAGTCGATTACTAAAATTGTAAAATTGTTTAATTATATTATTTGCAACAATTATTTTTGTATTAAATTGTAATATGTCGTAACGTTAAGTTTCAATATTTACTTATTGGGTTGTTAATATGCGGTTTTTTTAATTTGTAAATATTAGTGAATGCCGCCTTTGATATCACATACATATAAGTTGGACGAGATGTAATAATGAATAAACTGTGTAGTTAACTTAACGCGGGACTCGCCAGAGACCGCGTTCTCCGCACTTCGGAGAAATAATGATTAAACAGATGCAATTAAACAATGTTTCATTAGTAATACTTTTATATTTTATGATACAATTTACATTTCACATACGCTAAAGTATATTTGGTACAAAATTCACAACATAAGTATAATATAGTATAAATAGTTAAAATAGAAACAATCTGTATTTACAATGTACAAAATATACATAAATAGTTACAAAAGAATCAACAAGATAGGTCTAAGTGTGTAGCGGGGGAGGGCTAGGGGAGGGGCTCCACGTAGTTCTGCGGCACGAGGCCGCTCTTGCCGTTGAGGGTGCCGCGTAGCCAGCCGGGCTCCGCCGACTGCGACACGTTGGTGATGATCTGGTTTGGCTCGAACGACAGCTCGCCCTCGCTCTCGCCCAGGCAAGCGTACAGAGTGCGCACGCGCCTTGCGCCCGGGGCCCACTGTGCGCCCGAGGCTCCCGGCGCGCCCGGTGCCCCCCCAGGAGGCGGCGACGCGCTGTGCGAAGACACCGATTCGGAGCTGCTGCCGCACCCACCTCCTGCCCTGAACTGCTGTAGCAGCTGGTGGTGGTGCGGGGAGTAGCTCGCTACGCTCTGTGCGCAAACACGGACAATTTAGATATATACATATTGATACATTGCAAAAATAAATACAGAGCGTGCAAAGGTTGCTATCTTTAAAAGCAATCCTGTGACGAAATTTATTTGGAAAGGTAATTTGTTAAAAATTAAATATATATACTAAGAACTGTTAATGTAAAATCAAGAATTTTTGTGATTTTATATTTATTTAAACTTACGATATCATTTCTTGAAGCGATGGCTGCCGAGGCTGGTGACGTTCTGTAACAAACAATGAAATAATTAAGAGGAACAATAGAGGCCGTCGTAGAGCAGCGGCACAAGGGTGTGACTGCAACGTGACGGTTGTGGGTTCGATCCCCACTCAAGGAAGTGAAATATT
Source organism: Heliconius burneyi (assembly GCA_018247715.1). NCBI lineage: Eukaryota > Metazoa > Arthropoda > Insecta > Lepidoptera > Nymphalidae > Heliconius > Heliconius burneyi. The sequence goes on along the minus strand of DWGR01000498.1, from coordinate 2,969 downwards.
TATTTACGTTTATATTTCCATTTCTTCGCTCTTAAGTCGAGGCAAAAGTACGACGTTGTGTTCTGCCATCCAACGCCTCCAGGATTCGGCAGAAAGTGGGGAACGGAGTGTCTTATCACTAGGTTCCCTCTGCCTACCCTGCTGTGTGCGGAATACAGCGAGAAGCTGATTTAATTTAATAATAGAATCATTAAAAAGTAAAGGGACACCAGGTCGATCTCCACATTTGAAATTACAATGAAAAATATAATCAAATATTTAATCCATTGTTTGTAATTCAGAATCTATTTATACAATTAAATAGCAAAAACACTAATCGAACAAGACAATGTGTACCGTCAGATCAGGCAACACATACTGAGCTGAACACTAATAAAAGAACATATCCATAAGTCATCTGAAGTTGGTAATGTCTTAAGTATCGCCCTGCTCTACGAGAAATAATAAATATAAGCAATAATTTAAACACAAGTCGATATATCACGAAAAAACTCTGACCAACCCGGCAATCACAAATCCTGACAGGCAGATGATCATCTTGTGGCAGTTATGTTTACATTTGACACTTTACAACACACTATGGAAGGATGTGGACAAGGCTGGACGGGCGCGCGCACACTGGCTGCGGGCGGCGACGGCGCGCCTTATATGCGAGCGAGCACGTGCGCGCCCGCCAGGTGCGCGCCGCAGCCTCCTAGCGCAGTGCAATAAATACGTGGATGATAATTGCATTCATTTTAATTAGCTTTATAAATATATTATAAAAAATTTAAACGAAAACTTGTAAAAAGCGCTAATTACTCTTATAATTAAAAAAGTCCATCCATGAATATTCCGACTATTAAATTGTTTCGAAATTGATCAGTTGCGTTAACTAATTAGATAATCGCTAATTATTAAATTACTTGCATTAAAAAGTGAGAGCTCAAAATATCTACGCATCACACTTAAGTGGTCAAAATATCAACTTCATTACCTACCTATAGGAAATTTAAAAATTAAGATTTTCATCATAGGTGTGTACAAGTAATGTAGCGTGCAGGTAGAGCAGGTGGTGTGGGTGGTGGTAGGGTGGCGGGGGATGGCGAGGCGCAACATCTGCCATCTGCGCAGCGCGAGATGAGCGACTGGGACAGGTGCGCATTCCGAGGCGCAGCTGCCGTCACTGAAGCCCGTCGAGTTCACCGACTAGTTCTGAGACAACTCTTCTTAATACGCCCCGCAAAATTTATATAGCAATTTTCTATCAAAGCGAGTAAATAAATATTTTGTCCATTCTTTCAAAGTTGCGTGCGCCGGATCTCAGATTGAAAAGAAGCTAAATTGATAATTAAAAAAAACAAACGTGGAGTCTCTTTATTTGGTGTAAGGTGATCGCCACCTGGCTTCCGCCCCTCATTCCGCTCCGCGTTCCCCGTCCCTCAAAAGACAGTCATCAGAAAATATAAGGGTTCGTCCGCTTTTGTGTGACATATCTGAACTTTGAAAGATAAGTTCAGAACATTTTGGTCGACATTGCATTACAAATTACGAACCGTTTTGAGGACGGTATAAGATAGTCGAAATTCGTTGATGTACTTAAATGTATTTACAAAATCGAATAGGCTCGACGACGACGTTATCTTATAATAATTATAACTCGAAAAGCGCCTCGTAAAAGGTTTTTTTGGCATCAGCAATACGAACAAGCGTAGCACCTGGCGGTCGCCACACCTGCTACCTGCGCCAGCACAATGCGTTGATTCAAATTTATTAAATTGTAGGGACAATTTTAAATCTTTATTATTTTTGAAAATGAATTATTTTATTATTAATTTAAAAATAATTTGTTTGTTTCGTTACTTAAGGGTTACTTATTTTATTATTATTATTAATTAAAAATAATTTATTCTTTGTTTCGTTACTCAAGGGTTACTTATTTTTTTTAGCACTGAGCGCCTGGGCCGCGGTAGGTACACTTTGTAGGGCTGCGTGAATTCACTAGCACCAGCGGAATGTCGCCTATAGCCTTACATGAGCCGTCTTAATTTTCGTGAGAATTTACTGAGATTTCAACCTAAATCTTTGGAATCCTTGCAATCCCAGCTCTGCCGCGTTCGCAATTAAAAAAGTAAGACAAATGACATACGTTGAAACTGCCCGACTAGTGTACTATAGCTATTTTTACAGTCTGCTATGGGGCAGTGCTTCAGATGTAAGTGCAATATTCATTTTCCAAAAAAAAAAGCCCTGAGACATATTTATAACTCGAGAAGAAGAGCTCGAGATTCTCTGCGAAGTGTTTTAAAAAATGCAGGTATTATTACAGTTGCTTCATAATTTGTTTGTGATATTCTGTTTGTCCAACAAGATAAAGTGTCATAGTAAACTTAGTGATAGACATACGATAGGGACGAGATTTTGTATCGCTCTGATAATCTTGTTACGCCAAGTTTTCGCGTTCAAATAATAAAAAAAAAATTTCTGGATTTGAGTATAAGTGTATAGAATAAAATTCCACGTAGTAGCTTTTATATAAAAGTATAAATCTCTATATACAGGGTGGAAGAGGCAGCGCTTCTTTTACTGAAACTGCATATAGGGTCAAATATTTCAAACCCGGAGCTAAAAAAATTTATCAAGATGCCTAAACAGTTTGGACGTAGGATTTTTTTTTCATTTCACGATTTTTTTTCCATACCTGTATTTCGTGTCACGCACACATACACATACTACTACAAAAATACTACTAAGCGTTGCCAAACTTCTACTTTTCATTCGTCGAAACATAACCGAACGAGAAAACTATATCTCGCGTTCTTTTTCACGCAGTTACCTATTTATAATAATAAATCTAAACAAAGTTCAAAGCTCTTATTAAAATTGTTTAATAAAATCCTACTTTAAGGCAATTTATTATATCTCCTTTATTACGATGTACAAAAAATTAAAATCTGGTATCCCTTTGCCATACCAGTTACTGTGCGTCA
>DWGR01000497.1:0-22206 GCA_018247715.1 Heliconius burneyi | reverse complement strand
TGGCTCAACCATAAATTGTTATTCGAAAATAATATTTTATTATTGATTGTTTTATTGATTATTTTATAATTATTTTATAACAAACACTGGTTTAACTGGTCTATCTTTTCTTTACAGTTGATAGCCTCTCTGCGACAACGACCACTTCTTTCATAATATAGAAATTAAAAAGAAAAATAGCATCATTATTCCGCATAATTTGCAATATTTATGTCTGAGAGACTCCAGGACTGATACTAATCGTCCCCTGCAGTGTATTTATTGAAAGGATACCTTACTATTGACTACTTATTATTTACTTTTATTTTTACTTCAATTTATGCTTATTTTTGATATTGGTTTACTTTATTTTGTTTTGTTTTAAAAATGTTTTTAAAATATGTTTTTTTTAAATAAATTCTTTGAAATAAGAAAGGTTATGGCTGTCGTGGCGCAGTGAAACAACGCCAGTGCTATGGATGCAGGTTCGATTAGATTATTGGGGTAAAGAATTATTTTAGTTTACTTGTTGTAGCAAGACGACAACGTACGGTAATAACTTCCCCTACTCAATTCAAAAGTGGGGCTCAAAAAGGAGAGTATGGTCACTTCATCACAAAGGAGAGTACGGTCAAAGGTGAGTATCACTTCCCTCCTAGGTTCCCTTTATCTAAACTACAATTAATAGAACACTTTTTATATAAGCATAAACGTAAAAACATTTAAAAATTTTTTTTTCTATAGCTTTTATATATAACTAACTAAATCCACTGACAACCACTAATATAATAAATAATTAAATACATTTTGTACGTTTTCGCTTATTTCCCGTTTCCTCAAATGTTGGCATTTGACGTAACGTTCATGAATCCGCTTATCTAAAGCCTTACCATATGATGTGGCCACTAAAAAAGTGATTTTGTATTTTTTTTTTAATAAGAAGCTCACATTTTCTAATTCTAATACCAAAAACTCAAAAGATTTTAACATAAATTGTGTTACCCACTTAAAGGCTATTTTGATAGGCTTAATAAAAAATTATAAAAAAGTTTTAATATTTACTTTCTTTATCTGTTGTTGGAGTAGGCAGAGGAAACAGCGTTTTTAACTCAATCTTCACATTACGTCCATTTTAGAGACTAAGTGCTTTAGATGATGGCACTAAACGCCTAATATTGACAAAAATTTAAAAGTGTCAGATTAAGTTATTACATGATTTATTTTATACTTATAACACAATTCCATATAACATCCTACTAATATTATAATAATATTTCACACAAAAACTACTGAACCAATTTAGATGAAACTTTACAATTATATACTCGTGGCAAAAATTAAACTTTACAGTAATATCACTGTAATATTACATCAGATTAACACATAGGCTTCAATCAATGTAAATATTTTGTACAATTTCGTTATAATATAACAATCTATTTTAAGCGGGCGAAGCCGTGTTCACATCACTAGTTAAATAATAATCGCATAAACGCTGCTTTAGAGGGCAAACAAGCTTCTTCATTATTTAAATGCAGCTTTTAATGTATGAGGAAATTAATGATGTTGGAAAGTTTCAGCGACACATTAGAGACAAAGTAGTAATTTACTTGATATATCTACATATATTGTAGGAATAGAGTGTATTTGTGATATTTAGAAACTTAAAGCTAAATAATACTTTTTACATTTATTTTCATTTGCTAGCTCGGGCATATCGCGGCGTTTAGTTCCACCACTCAATATGCAAAGTCTTGGTGGGAGAAAAATACTTCCGTTCTCCGCATTCCGCTGAGTTGTTGAGGTATTGGGTGTTTAATGGTGAAACTCAACGCCGCGCTTTGCTACATTACCTGCAGGGGAAAAAGAAAATATTAAATATTTAATGATTCAAGTCCACAACGGGTTGCGTTTATATTCGCACGCCGACGCAGTGTTTAATAATATTTGTAATGTTATTAAATTATTTTCTAGCATATTTTGGGAAAAGAACAGCGTTGAGTTCAACCACTGCGCAACTCTTCCAGAAGCTGGTAGAAAGTGGCGAGCAAAGTGTCTTACCACTAAGCTCCCTCTGGCTGCCCTGGATACAGAGTAAAGCTAAAAGAATTTTTTTATAAGTAGCTCTAACAGCATATAATATCTGTCCTATGAAGGTCACAATACATTTTTAGACACAATAAAGCCATGACATTACACTTTAAACCCAGACACCATTGTTAGGTTCGAGGTATATTGACCGCCGTGAATCAGTATACAGAGTTTTATATTAAGCTGCATGTCGTTATATAAATTTATTATAACTTAAATAGTACAAGAAGGCCATGGTGGTGCAGTGCTACAGTACCGGGTTTTTAACGCTTTGTTTGTGGGTTCAAACATCACTGAAATAAAAGATTATAGATAGATAATAAAGCATTTTACAAAAAAAATAATAAATGTAAAATGAAAAAGCAGAAAAAATATAAATATATTTTGTAAATAATATGCAAATGTGACCTTATCATTATTAGTGATCTTCCTACAGATAGCCATCATAGATTATTTATATACTGCATGCAGGTAATAATAGATTATATTTAAAATAAAAAATCAAATTGAATCAGCTTCACGCTGTATCCTGCACACAGCAGGGTATGCAGAGGGAACCTAGTGCTAAGGCAGTTCCCCACTTTCTGCTGAATTCTGGAGGCATTGACACACTCGACAATATAAATATAAATAAATTTTTCACTTCTTCGAGTGGGGATCGAACCCACAACCGTCACGTTACAGTCACACCCTTGTGCCGCTCGACGGCCTCAATATAAATAAATATATTTGATTATTTAATTAATTTTCATTTTTTTAGTCTAAGTATATAAAAAATGGCAGAAAGTAGTGAACGAAGTGTGTGTGTTTTTTTTTTCGAATGTGACATTAATGCTGTTAGCCTTATTGGCTTTTACAGCGACGCCGGTTGGGTAGGGAAGAGGGTACTCTTTCCCTGAGGAATAATCAGGCACTGGATGGCTGCCTGTGAAAATAAAAACCAAAAGCTACAGGGGCGCCCCCTAGCGGGGCTCGAACCTCGGCCTACAGCCTTCGATCGGACTGGAACGAAGTGTTTGGGTTTCATATGCCTACCTTGCTTATTTCATTTATTTTGCCATTTATTTTTGACTAAATTGGCCTTATTGTAGTTAGAGAGTGTGAGTGAGTGTTACTGAATATAAGATAGTTCTTGGCTTAAATTGATTTCAGGTAAAAGGTTATATGTTGGTGGCGTTAAGTTACACTATCCTCGTGTTCATTATAATGCATCCACCTTTTCGCATCGCTAACTTACAATACGAAAAACAAATAAGTACAGAGTTATGTTTTGTAATATAAGATTCAACTGTGTTTTGCAACTTCTATTCTACGACCACTTAAAAGTATACGAGTAAATATTTGACTAATTTTGTTCACTCGGTAGTGAAACAAAATTAGTCGGTGGTTCGCTTCTTCATGCATGGTGCAAAGCAAGGTGTTGAGTTCCGAAAGTGCCCTCTGCCTACCCTGCTACATTTGCCTTATTGTTTTATGCGAGATAGAGCGTGAAGCTAATTTTTCTTTATTTAAATTCAAGTGAATATTGTACCAGCTTAAAACACCGCGTTAGTACAAAATACAAGTGTTATTGTAGACGTCTGCCGAGCAGGTGTTCCAGTAGTTAAATGAGAGGTGTTAATAAAATTACTATAGCTTCTTGAATAAACGTTTGGGACGTGTTCAAATTGTATTTGAAATTTAATATTAATAATAATAATTTTCTTTGCGAATAGACTGGCATTGTTGATGAGTGAAAATAATATGTAAGTCTTTGTTTTCGACGACTTATGTTTGTAGAGGCGATGGTTGTTAGTTCGATCCCCACTTAAGGGACTTATTGTCTAAATTAATGGTAGACAAATTATGGCATTGAATTACGACACTCAACATGTAATGTCTTTATAGTTTAACGGAGAGTGGGGAACGGAGTGTCTTAACACTCTTCCCCAATTTTCGTATTGAGTGACGGAACTCAATGTACCATTTGATAGTAATCGATATCTTCTACCAATATTCTAATGCCTTTGAGGTAGCTGGATAGTGGAGATAGAGATTCCCTAGGTTCCCTTTTGTCTTTCCATTATATGAAAAAATAAAATGTATATGAAGGTATATTTGTATGCTTTTACATACTTTATAAATACACTGTACGATTTGTATAGTTCACCGTACTCTTACTAACGACCTTAGACAGCCTTGGATTTTGATTTATTGCTTAATAATTGTTCTTTCTCTTATTTCTTTTGCACATTACCTAGGGGTGAAGGTCGTGAGTTCAATAATCGTAAGAAATATATTTTTATTATATTCTTTGTGGCATTCTTGTTTAGGCTAGTTAGTTTTTCTTTATTGTTTTTGTTGGGCTTACTGTATTATAAAATTATAATTAGCCAATTATCTAAATATAACAATATTTCTGCTGAAATAATAGTTACAATAGCTAAAAACCGAATTTTTCAAAACCTCTCTTACTATTCCCCCACTCTGGAACTGTTTCTTAGGGGGAGTCTGTGCGTCACTCATGAACAGAATAGTTTTATATTTATAGATATTTGATACGTTATAATGTTTGTATACTACAACGTGTAAAATATATAAAATATATAAAAAAAGTAACAGTAATATTCCTAAAGTGTAGGCTTATTTTAGTTTTATTCTTATTATAGGTTTTAGAAAATTGATGTCAGCTTCACCCTGTATCCCGCACACAGCTGGGTAGGCAGAGGGAACCTAGTGTTAAGACACTCCTTGCCCCACTTTCCGCTGAATTCTGGAGCGTGTTGAATTGCAGAACTCAACGCCACGCCTTGCCTCGACACCAGAGCGAAGAAATGGAAATATAAAACATAAATTAATATTTTACTTTCTCGAGTGGGGATCGAACCTACACGCGTCACGTTACAGTCACAATATATATATATAATATATTTTTTAGCCAAGTACAACACATAAAATTCTAAATTAAAATCAAATTAAAATTATTACTCTAATCTACATTCGTGGAATCATAAAAGTTAAGCATTATGTATAGTTTTGTACAAATTACTTAGCAATTTGTGTTCTCAAGGAAAAATAAAAGTATTATTCAGTAAATTTCTAAGTATTGCATACATAACGAGACATTAAGTAATTTATATTGAAAACTTTTCTTGGTAAGCATTATATTAATGTAGATGTTCTTGTAAAGTTCATTGCTACTAGAATGATTTGACAGATTGTATGGTTCTTTTTTCAGCTACACGCTGTATCCCACACCTAAGAGGAAAACTAGTGGGAACGGAGTGTCCATTCCCATTAAGACACTTTCGTGCCTATTTTCCGCCGAATTCCGGAGGTATTGCGTGTTAAGTAGCGGAATCTGCCCCGTTACCAGAGCGATGAAATAAAAATAATATATATTTAATTTCCTGAGAATCGAACTTACAACCGTCGTCGTAATACATTTGCTAGCAGTGTCAGCCTCAACGTGTATAATGTATAAAAATATATATATATGTATAAAAAAACCATACACCCATTAAAGTCAGCTATTGAAATACAAAGTTTGATATAAATGTAATATGACAAAGGCCACTCCCGCTATAATTAAATATTTGTAACTAAATTATTTCTCTTTCAATGAAACCGTAATGTTAGGCTTCGACAGTGAAAAGTTTGAAACGTTTTTCATCCATTTTGGGTACATGTAAATTAAATTATACGCTGTAATTGTACGAAGTATTCACAATAATTGGGTGATATTAACTTTGTACGAGATATCATGGAAACTTTTGTAATATACTCGTATCATGAAACAAACCTTTTGAATGTAAGTATATATTAAAATTCAGTTGGAAAATGCACTGAAAATAAGAAAACAGAGAATCAGCATTAGCTTCACGCTGTATCTCGCACACTGCAGGGTAGGCAGAGAGAACCTAGTGTTAAGCCACTCCGTAACTCACTTTCTGACGAATTCTGGAGGATTCTGGAAAAAGAAAAAGTTATAATACAAAAAAAATGATATGGCTATAATTATTAAAACAACTTCTAGTTCTTCCATTTCAATAATATGAACTGTTTTAAACTAACCATGTGGAACTTCTGACTGATTAAATTTCCAGTTTTAATACTGATAGGACGCTCCGAGTGTTCGATATTCTAACGTGTGAGTTTCGAATAAACTTCGATAGTTTGCGTGGAGCAATCAACGAAAGCATCGGCGTTGAGGTGACATTTAGGAAGTGACATTTAGACTGAAATTGAGTATAGAGTTTGTGAAGTTTATACGTATCTTTTTTGGTTATTTAAATTTTTTTTTAGATAAATTATAAAAATATGAGGCCAATCCTGCCGAAAGGGCTTAAATCTTTGACTGTTAACGTAATAAGGTGTGGGTTCGATTCTTGCATTGGTAGTGGGACAAAAGTCCTCCAATTTGAGACATTCTCTCTGCCTGCCCAGTTACGTGTAATAACGTCAATACATTTCGTTCTCAACTTTCAAAAAAAATTCGTAATAATTTGTGATAGTCTTACAAAATTGGAGACATGTGTGGCGGAACATAACGCCGCGCTTTAATTAACGGGAAACACACCACGGCATTACGTTCCGGGAAAATGTTACAAATTTTAATGTAGTTATAATTATTTCACCTGTGAATATCACTGAATAGAACATAGAATTTACAAACGACGTGATTTGAATCAAACACTGTCTCCATAAAGGTCTCAATAAGAAGATTACGTAGTTTAACTACGTTAAAAATTATGCCAAGTTTCATATATCCATTTAATTTTTCAATAATATAAAAAAAAACATTCAAAGATCATTCAAAGGTAGTTGTGAAATTTTTTTACCCAAATTCATACCATCTTTTTCATAAAAATATTACTCCTTATACAATAGTGTAATATTTTTCAGTATAAGTAAACATTAAATTGTAAATTCCTGAAAGGCGAGGCGAGGTAATTTTTCAGCGTCTCGAGGTAAGGTTCCGCCCGTCAGCTTAGCCCCCGTTTAAATGAAAACTAATTTTAATATTAATATCTCGTGCTCCGCAAAACTGAACATTAATCTGAGTTTGTTTAAATTGAATTCAATGGAAACGTGTTTTTTTAATTTTTTACATTTACTTACAGCTTTGTTTTGAGTGATGTAATGTAGTGGTAAGATATTTCTTTATCCATTTCCTGTAGCCCAAGCACGAACAACTATTGACAAAGTATTCGCATCGTTTTCGATACCAATTTGTATAGGAATGTTGTTCAAATCCTATACAAATTTATATCGACAACGATACGAATATTTTGTCGATAATTGTTCGTGCTTGGGCTACTGTTCATACTGTTCATGTTATGTTTTTGGTACGTATGTAATATTCTTTATTACCTCATATCTCCAGAACCGCTGAACGGATTTATATAATAGAGATATCGTTAGATTCGTTCTAGCAGCCCAAGTATTCTTAGACAGGTGACATTAATAAATATCATGGCGGCTGTGGGACGCCATTTTACTTAGTGATTAAAAAATTGGTTTCGAATACCACAATATTGGTATTCAATACAAGAGCTCAATGCGACGATTTCAAAAAGGTATATCATTACTATAATGAATCCTAACTAAAAAGTGAGTATTATGCCGTCGGGGTTTTGGTTTTTTCAAATATTTTCCTTGTTACAACAATAAAGAGATGAAAATAAAGCCAATCTAATGGTGAGAATTGCCACGAAGACTCGTAGTGCAGTCAGAACAATGTTAAAACATTGAAATGTTAATAGAAATAAACATAATTTTTAGGACCACTCTCAATAAAATCACTTACTTAATTATAATAATTTAGGTCGAGTTGTAACAAACTACTCTTATATATGTATAAAAATCTAAGAATCTAAATTCTATACACCACTTCCAATTATCCAGCTGGTCTGATGATGGATTTGGAAGATGGCTTATAAAAACTTAGACCTTTAATTTATATATCGTTGGTTTTTAAATTATTAATTATTTATAACTATATTTATTCTTTCATTGGCGTTGAGTTCTACCACTAAATACGCAATGCCTCGAAAAATTCGGCGGAAAGTTGGGATCGGAGTGCTTTAACACTAGATTCCCTCCACCTACTGCTTCTAACCACCTAATTATTATATAAGAAATATAAGGTTCTACATAACATAAATATAGACCAATGTACATAAATATTATAAAGTAATTGCAACAAGAAACTAGACTATAAAAATCTCAACCAATCTGCAATCGTTCACAGCTGATTAAATATCCAATATTTAAGAGACATAAACGTATCGACACTAAAACAATCATAAAATTCCGATTCTGATCGTAAATTTAAAAATTCTGAAGGAAGTATATCTATTGAGAAACGTTTTATGGGTCCCGGGGGCAAGCTGCTTTGTTTATTTTACGGTCTTAGTCATAGGCAAACGACGGTGTCGATGGAAATAGGTGTGGTACTTTTAATATTATTGCGAAAATACGAAGTCTATTGATATTATAACTTAACTTAGCGTCACGCTTTATCCCTTATGGGGTAGTCAAAGAGAACGGAGCGCTAGATGCTACGGTCGCTACATACCTCTTTCGATTCGTCCAGTGTCATCATACGTCGTCATTAGTGTCTATGTCGTAGACCTACGTAGCACATTGCTATTGAAATAGAATTATTATCAAATCAGATTCATGATCCCACACATAGCAGGGTAGACAGAGGAAACCTAGTGTTAAGACACTCCGTTTCCCATTTTCCACCGAATTCTGGAGGCATTGCGTGTTGAGTGGCGGAACTCAACGCCGCACTTTTGCCTCGGCGGAAATATAAATTTAAGTAAATATTTCGTTTCTTCAAGTGGGGATCGAACCCACAACGATCGCGTTACAGTCACATCTTTGTACCCCTGCGCCACGACTACTTCAAATTTAAATTTTATAAAAGAATATGATCTTCGTAGTATGATTTACTTTCTTAAAAAGTTCTGGACGCAACAATACATATTATTCATATTTTAATTAATTACTTGCTGTTTGTTATACATATTTAATTTGTTCCATGTTAAATATATTAATTTTACTTGAAACAAAGTAAGCTGAGATAGAACAATTAAATAAAAAATGTACTTAATAAATATTTTATACTACTATTCCAAAGAAAAAGATAAAAAAGATAAAAAAGATACCTTAATAGTCCTGTGTGGTATATCTATTATTTCTGGGTAGGTAATAAAAGAAACATTACTGTGAGTTATTATCTTACCTTACATGTGAAATCGTGACCGCTAGCGATTATTTTATTGACTCCGTATATTTGATTTTATTTATAGATTTGGTTTTTGTTAGATTTTGTTTTAATTTATCGCCTTTTGGTTAAACTGTAAAATATTTGAAAAAAAAGGAGAGCAGAAAAATGTAACACTAAATTTTCATTGCGTAAGCCTATAAAAATGAAAAAATTACCCCATCGTTACATAATCAAAGTTCAAATCGCATAATTATTAACTGGGATACACACAGATAGCAATTAATTATTTAATTCCGATTAATTAATACGTAGACGAAACGTATAAGTAATTAACATAGCACATACATTAAGTAATTTGAGTAGGTTCGTTAAGACCTCGCCTCAGGCTGTAGTTCAGTGGGTGAATTTAATATGGCTGGTAAGCTGGTATTATAATTTCAGGTTGGATTTGATGAAAAATGTGAGTATGTAGTTTTGTGAATATTTGTTGTGTTCATAGTATACTACCTTTGTTAAATAACATTTTTTATTAATTATTCTTAAGCCTTTTAAGGGAAAGGCCGTCATGGCGCTCGTGGCTGTTGTGGGTTCGATCCCCACTCGAGGAAGTGAAATATTTATTAATGTTTATATTTCCATTACTTCGGTCTGGTGTCGAGGCAAAGCGCGTCATTGAGTTCCGCCACTCAACACGTCTAACTCCAAGCAATGCCTCTAGAATTAGGCAGAAAGTGGGGAATGGAGTGTCTTAACACTATGTTCCCTCTGTCTAGCAAGCCGTATGCGGAATAAAACTTGAATATGATTTTATTATTAATAATTATTAAGCCTTTTCTATTAAGATCAAGAAGACAATACTCTCTATAACAGTTTTAAATTATATTATAATGGTTATAGGTCCTATTTGTCACAGACATCAGGTAAGTTTCATGCTATATTTACATATAGTAGAGCTTGCATAGGAAACTCAGTTGACACTATCAACTGAGGTTCCTTTCCCCACGTTCCATTCAATTTTCAAAACATTACGTTTTAAAGTAAATTTGTTACCAGAGGTAAGAATCGAATCTACAAATCGTCATCGTAATCCAGACGCTGAGCCACTACGCCACAATGGCTTCAATAACCTGTACAAATCCATCAAAATTCCCAAAATATTCACGAAATTCTCTTTGTAGCAACTAAATAAAACAAGCAGATCTCTCTCAAGCCCTTTACCCGAACTATTCCCCTACAAACAGTAGTTCAAAGTCAAACGGATATAGCCCCAAGACACAATTTGCCTAATGCTTGTCAAATAAACGGATGATATCAGTTCTGTGTACGTTGTACGTTAATGTGATGTCATTTAATTTATATTATTTGATTTCCCTGAACGCTTTAGGGCAGTTTTAATATGCATATTTATTAGGTTTAGGGTGGGAAGGTCAGGTTCCAGTGTAAAAATTATGTTGTATGAGAGTGATAATAAGTTCTTACTGTTTCATATGAAGTCGAAAAAGGTCAAAAACAAAGAACAAATGTATTAAATTAAATTGAGTTATATTTTAGAACTAACGCGCGTCGCGACTTTGCCTGCTTAAATAACGTAATTATTATTGATACTAACCACATCAGTTTAAAGAGTTCAAAAGATCGAAATAAATGATCTTGACATACAGATAGATGGACACAACACATAAGGGTTCTGTTTTTTCCTCTTGTGGTACAGAACCCTAAAAATACGACCTATAAACAGAACAAAGTATTATATATAATATATTCAATTCCTAATGTAAGCGTGAACGTAATGACAGACATATATTTATGTATATGGTACAAAGCTAAAACAAATGTGCGCTATCACTCCAACCCGCTATGGAGACCTAATGCACATCATCTCTGCAAACGTTTCAATTCGCTAAAATACATAGAGCTACGAAATAAAAGAAAAATATATATATTTTTATTCGAGATCATCGTAGCCCATGGATTGGTTACAAGTATGTGACTATAAAAGCGATGGTCGTAAATTTGATTCAAAATCGGAGATGTGAATTATTAGTTATAGATATTTTTATTTTTCTCTCTTTTAACGAGAAAATGCGTGGGGTGGCATTTTGCCACATACCACGCAATGCCTGTAGAATTTGGTGGAAAGCCGGGAATAAAAGTGCTTTAATTGGAACGGAGTATGTCTTAATACTAGCTTCCCAGGTTCTCTCTGCCTTTATTGTTATGTGCGGGATACAGTATGAAGAAAAAGAAATATGAGTGCCACATCCGAAATATGAAATGATTTACAGACTGTTTACTTCAGCAACGTATTCGTGCCAAACAGATGACAGCCAATATTTCAAAACTTCTATCTTTCTAAATTATACTGTTTTATGGTGACAATATTTCAATTCTATTTTCATATTCGTTTATTATGATGATATTTTTATTGATACTCACCGTATATTTTTTCTTTTGTTTTAACGTATCTTTATCCCTTAAGGCATTGCTAGTCGATTACTGAAACTCGTTACCGTGCTCAACACACAATGTGTCCAAAAATCGGAGAAAAGTGGGGACCAAAGTCTTCTCTCACTTGGTTCCGTCATCCTGCTATTGGAGATATAGTAGGGTTCCCGCACCTTAATAAGCTTGACATATTCATAGGAAACCATTAATTCAAGAGTAACCTTTAACACACTCCGATCCCCACTTTCTACCTCATTTTAAAAGCATGAGAAGCGGCTTGTGGTGCCTTGCGAGTTGAAATCGAACCCACAATTATTGCGTTTTACAGTGAGACACGTGATATCGCAGGTAGTTACAATGGCTCAAATATGAACGTCTTCTAATATTTTTCGAAAGAAGAAAGAAAAATATTATTAAATTATTTTTTTTTAAATTATTCAAATAAGGCAATATCGTCGGCCGTTGTGGCGCAACGACATAAGGGTGTGACTCTAACGCGACGGCTGTGAGTTAGATCCCCACTCGAGGAAGTAAAATATTTATTTACGTTTATATTTCCATTTCATCGAGGTGTCAAGGCAAAATACGAGAATATCTGAGAACCTAGTGTTAAGCCACTCAGTTTCCATTAAGACACTTCCGTAGTTACAGAGTCAAGCTAAAAGATATATATTTTAAATATGAAGAACTTCACAATTAGATTGAGGAACGTAGCTTATACATACAATATTCGGTTTCGGTTCACTCGCGGCTTCGCCTACATATCGCTTATAATTTATGATGCTGCATTTGCCAATAGATTCAATATATAATTTATACATTCAATAATTTTCATAATTTTGAGAAAGTGTACGCACTACGTGGCTACTTGAGAGTATGTCATCGATGGCAAGGGCGCCCCCATGGGACTCGAGCCTACGCTTGGGAATATAGATCATAGTAAAAATATAAGGACCAAGCAGAGATTATGCTTGAAGAGGCTGATGACATGATGATGGCCTGATTACTCTGATTACTAGGGATGAATCTAAGTTAAAATCAGTAATCAAGAAAGCACAGTCGTAAGTGCTATAATAAAAGAAAACGTTCCCATTAAAAGAGTATTTTTTTATCATTACAACGAGCGAAGCGAACGAAGCGAATACGCGAGCGAGGGCATCTATATCATATAATTTTAAACAGAAACTATAATAGTTTCCAAGAACAATAAAATCCAAAAACATGGAAATACCGTTCCTTCAGTTCTAAACGTCATAAAAGTTATAATGCATCATGAATACGTAGGATGGAGGACAGACGACGTGCGATCGAGCGGGAAATGTCGTTTACGATTGCACTCAATAGCTTTTATGGTTTATGCTTAAATTGGCAATAGGTATTGATATTTTAGAAGGCTTGAGTATGTGGAGAGTTCTATTGGTCTAATGGTTGTGATGTATTCTTAACTGTAGTGGATTCGATTCTTAGTTCAAGGAAAATTGTTGTTGATAATTTGTCTGTGGAATTGATATAAAAATTCTTTAGTTTTTTTTTCATATTAACGCTGTATACTGCACATAGGGAACCTGTAAATCTAATAGTAAGATATTTCGTTCTCCACTTTTTGAACAATTCTGAAGGAATTGCCTACCAACGCCACGCCGTTCTTTGCTTCGTTATCAGAGTGATAAAATGAAAAAAAACTTTAGTTAAGTTTATTTATGTAAAAATTTATATATTTTCTTAATAAGATACAATAAATCTACGTAATTATCACTCCTTTCTCTACTTAACAATGTAAAAGATTGCAACAAATATATCACACATTTAACGAAAATGTTATTATTTATTCTAAATGTATCGTGTATTTTTTTTCGGTATTTTCCATAAGTAGAATAGGCAAATAGGACCTAGTGTTAAAATAGAATGTTATATTAAAATATAAAAGATTAAATATTTTGAGTGGCCTTTTGTTACAGTAATTAATTCTAAAGCAACTAAAATATTCATATTTTAAACTGCACCTGAGTTTCCTGAGTCTTTTTTTCTTCCATCTTCCATTTCGTGATGAATTACCAGCGCTATGTAATAAAATCTCTTGGAACAAAGTTATTATAGCTATTAGGGATGCGATTATAAAGAAGAGGATTAGATTTTAATTAGTGTTGTTCTTTGTAAATTCAGATTGCTTTTGTTATTTATATATTTTTTTAACATTCCGTACCTTAAAAGGTAAACACAGAATCCGTTTAACATCATTTTGTTGTCCATCTGTCAGGACCGTTTATCTTGAGATTACTTAAATATCATCCACACCACCTGGATACGTGGTACGCCACTTCTGTTCGATTTCGTAGAAATTTCCTTCCACGCGCCACGGAATTGTGGAATGGCCTATCCGCGGCAGTGTTTCCCGGTCGATATGACATGGGTACCGTCAAAAAGCGCATCTATCTCCACTTTAAAGGCCCACAACGCACCTGTAGCTCCTCTGGTGATGCACGGGGTCGTGGGCAGCGGTGATCACTTACCATCAGGTGACCCGAACGCTCGTTTGCCTTGTCCTGTTCCCATAAAAAAAATACTTGGGGGTACCAAGCTGAAATTGATAAAAAATATTCAAATCACTGTAAATTTGAAATCATGTTCACCGTGATATCTCCTCATATTCTTAAAGCACATAGTAAATCAAGCTTCTAAATCAACACAATCAAAAAATGCATTTGTGCATTTTTATATTTTTTTATGCAAAGAGCATTTATGCATAGATTTTGCTGCATTCTGTATGGAATTCGCCGCGTAATCAAAACCTATATGTCCTTTTCGTGGATCTACTGACTCTACTGTTATGAACTTGAACACTAAATAAGAACTTGCAATACGAATAAAGGAAACAATACGAAAAGTGAAAATTTATAGGTATTTGAAAGAAAATTACTTAGTCAACTTTTATAAGTTGTATCTACTTCCCACTGACCTACAATCTATTGAAATTGATAAATAAGGAAGCCTTGGTGGGCGAGTCCGACGATCGATTCTTTGATTATCGTATAAAAATTAAAATTTAAATAAATATTTCATTTCCTCAAGTTCGCTTCGAACTCACAACTAATCGATTTTATAGTCACGCCTTGTGCCTGTGCGCCACTGGCCTTCAATCAAATAAAAGTATTAAAAATATTTTAGAGTTATAACAATTCCAAACAAATACAACCTGAATTATCTGACAGCAAAATTCATAAAATAAACATAAGCTGTATAAAGTGGAAGACAGTAAATCATACAGTTCTGGTTCAGTGTTTTCTCGCCATTCTTAATCTGAAAGCACATAAATTTTGATACTTTATATGAAATTGTATTTATTTTATTTTGTAGAATATAATTAAAATAATTACTCTCTAAAAATTTACGTGGCGATTGTAAGTTCGATTTTCATTTAGGGTAGTCCACATTTTTATTTCCTTGCTCTGCTCACAAAGCAAATCTCTGTATCTCTCCTGAATTTCTCCATTCAACTATATAATACAGTCTCTACGAGTTGTGGAAAATGGGGAAAGGTATGTTTAAGCATTAGATTCCCTCTGACTACGTTGCTATACATCGTGAACTAAAAAGCTATACACGAATACAGCGTGATCCTTAAAAAAATCAGAATTTTTCTTCATTAATTTTATAGATATTCATAGTCTTACTCAAAATATATTATTTTTAATCAAAGAATAAATATAAAACGGAAGGTAGTAAATCATTTCATACAGTTATGGTTCAGTGTTTTCTCGCCATTCATAATCTGAAATCACATAAATTTTAATACTTTGTCTGTTATTGTATTTAATTTTCCATTTTATAAATTAAAAATCGAAGATGAGGTACAATGGTGTGACTGTAATGGTTTTGGGTTCGATCCCCATTCAAGGTAGTGAAATATTTACTTACGTTTACATTTCCATTTCTTCGCTCTGGTGTCGAGGCAAAAGCGCGGCGTTGAGTTCTGCCACTCAACAATGCATACAATGCTTTCAAAATTCAGCATAAAATGGTGAATGGTGGTCTTAACACTAGTTTCATTCTGCCAACCTGCTGTGTGCGACATAAAATTAAAGAAATTACTGACTAAAAATTAATGTAGCTGTTGTGGGTTTGATTGCCTCTTAGGAGGTATTATTTTTCTGTCTTGTCTTTGCTGAAGAATAAAACGTAGCTTCGAAATTCTCCATTCAACTTATGACTGAAAATGGAGAACGAAGTGTTCTAACATTAGGTCTCCTCTGAATATCCTGCTGCGGAATACAGTGTGAATTTAAACAAACTGATCTTTTTATTAGCAGTTTCATATCTAGCAACCTTCATTGTTTTAACATTAACTAGATATCTCTTTTTTCTCAAAATATTATCTCCATTCATGGAATAAATATTAAACGGAGAGCAGTAAATCATTTCATACAGTTCCTTCCAGTTCAGTGTTTTCTCGCCACTCTTAATCTAAAATCACATTAAACTTGATACTTTATTTCAAATTGCATTCTCTCGAGCGCCTTATAAAAAGTTATACATAATGCATTCTTCGCCTGCAGCTGTCTTGGATGCCGCTACTATAGCACAGGACTAAGGGGTAAAAAAATACTAATATTATAATCAGTTTATTGTTAAAAAGATATTTAGATATTTAAGGGATGTAGTATGCTTGTACCCCTTGTGTTTTGTGGGTTCGATTTCCACTGGAGGAAATGAAACATTTAATATTTTCATTGGCTCGCTCTGTTAACGAACAAAGTGCGGCTTTGAGTTCCACCACTCAACACGGAATGCTCCTAGAATTCGGCGAAAAGTGCAGAAAGGAAGTGTCTCAACACTAGGTTCCCAGGTTGCCGTTGCCTAAATTGCTATGTGTTATATATAGCGAGAAGCTAAATAAATATCTTTTATATTTTATGAATATAACTTAAGCCCCTTTAAGAACACATTGGATGGTTTGGTTCTAATCAAAAATATTTCAAGTATAAAACATTGAGAAATTTAAATTTATTTTATACAAATGCTCATAGATTTTAATAAATTATTTGGAATTTATTGAATACTGCTCCTTAGTTTGTTTTATTTCTATCAGCTTCACGCTGTATCCCGCACACAACAGGATAGGCAGAGGAAATTAAGAATTATCGCATACAGCAGGGTAGACAGTGGGAACCTAGTGTTAAGACACTCCATTATCCACTTTCTGCCGAAATTTTATGAGATAATATTATTTTTAAAAGTTATAAAGCGTGAAAACTCATAGTACTAGTATAACAGTATAAAGATAACGAGAACAGCGGGCGGAAATACACACGACTTATCGGACTAAAGCGCTTCTCGATTCCGCAGCGCCTCGAGGATGACGTCTTGAATTACCTTTGTTTAAGATACTGCAATGTAAGAATGTTTCTTTAATTCAATTCTATATTGAAGCCAGTTGTGGTGCAGAGTTACAAATGTGTGACTGTAAGCGCGACAGGATGTGGGTTCGATTCTCAATGGACGAAATGAAATATTTACATGATATTTTCATTTTGTCGCTCTGATATCGCGACAAAGCGTGGTGTTGAGTTTCGCCACCTGAATATTACCTCCACAATTCAGTTAAATTTGGCATCCAGAAAATATGGAACGCAGTTTCTAATATTTCGGTTCTAGGTTGTCTCTGCGTAACCTACTGAGTGTGGGTTACGCAGAGGGTTTTCAGCGAGAAGTTTAAAAAATAAAAATATATATAATTTGAATATTTAATTTTTATAGCATAGCGGCACAATATCTGACTAGTAGTGCGAAAATTGAAGGATCGATTAGGGAAATAAATATTTTCATTGCGGTAATAAGAAAAAGCACAGTTTTCCGACACACAAATGTCAGAAACATTGGATGAAAAGGAAGAGAGTGTCTTAACATTAACACTAGGTTCCTTTTGTTAACCCTGCTGCACCAAAACCAAAAAGTGTACAATTATTTCACCGAATGGTAATCGAACCCATGATACACAAAAAATATACCCAAAACAAGACAATGCACCCACAATCCAAAACCACGTTACACACAAGAGATTTGTTTGATTCCCAAACCACTCGACCAGCTCTACCGATTCACATTATTAATTGAACTACAAACCACCGCACAGTGGAGGCCGCGGGGCATCATTACGATACGGACACACGGACAGTGGCCGTCCATTGATATGTTAGCAGATTGTACGTGATTGAAGACTGTGGTAGGTACTCAGACACTGTGATTGGAATCTTGCATTGTAAAATGTCCCCAATAATATTTTTTCTTATATTAGGTCCTTACAGTTGGGGAGAACGGAGTGTCTTAACACTAGATTTTCTTTGCTGTGTGCGGGATATAGCGTGAAGGTGATTGGATTTAATCTAATTTACATTATAAAATTGAAGTTTTGACGTATTGGCGAATTACAAATTTCTCCTCTTTGGTTAGGAATTTCAAATTCAAATTTGTACATTTGAATATATTAGGACATGTATTTGTGTTTTGTTAACCATCACTCTTTTGTTTTTATATCACTTTATATACGAGTTCCACAGTTCCAAATGCTCGAAGTGTTAATGGTTATATCGGTTGTGTCGCAGAAGACACCACAGTGAAGCTTTCCAATGCTGTCGTTCAGGAAATTCGACCTGCAGAGCAAGCCCTGTGCACGGCCGGAAACCTAAATTGATAATGAAGAATTGAAGATTATTGTAGAAGAGGATCTATTGTAAACCACGTTGGAATTAGCTGCAGGCTGCGATATTAGTGATAAAGCTGTTTTTTTCCACTTAAAGTAAATTGGGAAGATTAAAAAGATTGAGACGTGGGTACCTCACAAATTAAGTCAAGCAAATTGGCAGACGCGCATCGACTGCTGCGTTACATTATTTAACCGGCACAATAATGAAGGATTTTTAAATCGAATCATTACCTGTGAAGAAAAGTGGATTCCCTACGATAATCAGAATCATCTCAATGGCTGGAGCCTGGCAAGCCAGCCAAATTCTACCCCGAGCGTGACTGACCCAAGAAAAAAAGTAATATTATTTACAAAACGAGTCATTTAAAGTTTTATAAATATTTTTTTAAAATTTGGCTACAAGCCAATAATTTTTTATTCGCCATGTCAGCTCTAACTAGATCGAAATTCCCTTTCAATAAACATAATAAATCAAATGTGTATTACGTATTGGGTCGTTTATATTGATGTATGCAGCAATAAAGATTTTATGCTTAGATAAGATCTTTTTATGTAAAAGATATAAAAAAAGGAAATACTTGAATATTTTTTAATTATATATTTAAATTATTGCTGAGTATTTTTTTTTAATCATAATATAAGCCTTTATTTACAATCGTACACAGTACATAGCGTAACCTAATACATTTATTTGTTTAAGTTTCCACACCACCTGGATATGTGGCACTCCACTAATGTGCGGTTTCGTAGATATTTCATTCCACGCGTCACGGAATTGTGGAATAGCCTTCCCGCGGAATTGTTTCCAGGTCGATATGACATGGGTACCTTCAAAAAGCGCCTTTATCTCCAACTTAAAGGCCGGCAACGTACCTGTAGCTCCTCTGGTGTTACACGGGGTCGTGGACGGCGGTGATCACTTACCTTCAGGTGACCCGAACGCTCGTTTGCCTTGTCTTTTTCTCATAAAAAAAATTTTTTTTAAACTGTTTTCTGACACCAGTACGTGAAGATTGTCTTGCTTTCCAGCATAAGCCTCCCAAAGAGTTTGCCATAGGGCCATTTTTGTTTGGATACTTTTTTAAAAATAAATTAGCACTTTTGATTATGATCTTAAAAGTCTCCGGCCATGTTAAATAATACATATAGATAGATTTTTTTTAACTTTACGCAGTTTCCCCTACAAAGCAAGTCAGGAGGAATGTTACGTTTCATATAAAAAAGCAGAGAAATAAAATCCTAATATTAGACCAAAACCTAATATTTTAGCGCATAGCGCAGGTTGCATATTAGCATATGAAATTAACTCGTCACGGCCGCAGCTGGCGCCGGATGACCACTCGCCTGATTGAAATTGCATGTAAAGGCTACGACTGTTATTTCTTATGTATGTTCTATATAATATTAGTATTCTATATAATAACTCGGCAATGTGTAGAATACCAAAAACATGTAGGTAATGTATCTATTATTCCGGTATTCTATAAAATACCGAATAAAGAATGACAAAGAAGGGGTGGGTAGGTAAAGAATAAACTTATTGTGACCTGTTTATTTGCTTGCATTTCATGCAGATTTCTATTGATATTAACATATGGGTATCGCAGTTAGATTTAGGTGATTACGTCTAAAGCTTACGTTAGTTACTTTTCAATTTAAAACCTAACTTAATTTGAAATTAAAAACCGGTACATCCGTAGCTCGAACTACTTAGACAAAGTATGTAAACAATTTAATAGTTATAGTACAAGTTGGAAAGCATTTACGTAAAAAAGGTGAAATTTACACCTTTAATTTATTTTATGAGGCCGTCGTGGCGCAGCGGCACAAGGGTGTGACTGTAGCGCGACGATTGTGGGTTCAATCCCCACTCGAGGACGTGAAATATATTTATTTACGTTTATATTTGCATTTCCTCGCTCTGGTGTCGAGGCAAAACGCAGCGTTAAATTCTGCCACTCAACACGCGATACCTCCAGAAAGTGGGCTTTCGGCAGAAAGTAGGGAACGGAGTGTCTTAACACTAGGTTCCCTCTGTCTACCCTGCTGTGTTCGAGATTCAGCGTGAAGCTGATTAATTGACTGATTGAATTTTCTTCCAAATAAACTAGGCATCTACGAGATCTCGTATATAGATCTACATAAATTTCCCATTCTTTTGTCGGTGAAATAGAGATCGACACATTACTTAGCATTTAACTTAGCTCTTATTTCACATTTATGTTTTTAATGGGAAATTGTTGTCATGGCACTCAGCTTTCCTCTTAATTCAAAATTTTTCTTTTTAAATAACATAATTTAAAGTATAAATATTTAAATATGATAATATTGATAGATCAATATTGAATACTTCCCAAATATTTTTAACTTTGGAAATCCTTACAATAATACATCAAAGGCCAAATCACATTTTTCCATTATTGAATGTAAATAAAAAAAACCCTATCATGGCACTTTTGGTTAAAGTAGTTGATAAAATGCTGAGTAAACACATTTTCTATTAATACAGGATTGGGAGAAAAATAAATATCAATAAATCGAAAGGTAGCATCAAAGGGAAAGCCTAACTATTGCAAAGTGAATCTAAACAGCTTGCAAAGTCATAATTTTGTGATATCAGAATATTGTGCATTTCAGAGGCCAGTCGTGGGTTCGGGCCCGTCGACGGATGTGGGTTCGAATTCCACTCGAGAAAATAAAATATTTATTTATTCATTTCTTCAATCCCTGCTGTGTGCGGGATACAGCGTGACTCTGATTTACTGAAAAAGTTTTATAGATATTCACTACAACAAGTACGTGCTACGTGCGACTGTTAACGTGACAGATTGTGGGTTCGATTCCCACTCGAGGATATGAAATATTAAATATTTTCATTTCAAGATGTAGCGTTCCACAACTAAACACGTAATGTCTTCAGAATTTGTGGAGACCAGTGTCTTAGTGTTAAGAAGGTTCCCCATGCGTGCGTACCTTGCCTTGAGCAGGATAAACCGTGAAGCTAAAAAAAGAACCAAAAAAGAAAACTGCAATAGAGCCAAGAAAATAAAAATACGCATATGTTTAGAATCAACACATACATACATTTCATTCTATTGAAAAATATTACTTCTCTAAGTAGAAGCAAATATGGTACGTAAATACAGCGACGTTTGAATACGATGCAATTGTAAGCGATACTCTCACAAATTGGATGGAGGTTTTGTGTATTTTTACGTTGTATTTTTATTTCTATGGATTTTCTAAATGTCGTTTACAATACAGAGGTATTGAATATCTCGGGCTTAGGCAAATAAAAATAAACATCAGACAATCAATGGTGATTTATACTAGTTTAAAGTATCTATCACATGTCTTCATAGATTGTCAAAATCAGCATTACACAATATCCCGCATGCAGCAGGGTAGGCAGAGGTTTAAGAGGTAGCTAGTGTTAAGACATTCCATTCTCTACTTTCTGCCGAGTTCAGGAGTTATTGCATTGGGTGAAAAAACTCAACGGCGTATTTTGCCTTACTATCGGAGCAAATATATAATTTTGTCGAGTGGGAATCGAACCCACAACCTGTCACTACTAATTATTAGTACGAAAAAATTAAATTGCTCCATCACATAATTATCCAATTACAATATAACCAATATAGGTATAGTACTTTCAATATCAATACACGAACTCATGTTTAGACACATTGATAAATGCGTGCGGTGTCCGCTGTCAATACTGTGCGATGTTAATATACGGCCGCTTTGATTTACGACTGTAGTTCATTAG